>AYEL01085546.1:0-37512 GCA_000484575.1 Olivierus martensii | reverse complement strand
GCGGTCGGCGCAAAGATACGCTTTGATGGACCGCCTCACGCCGCATTTTTCTCTTCCGCGTCATGAATGTATCCCGAATTTGATTGTTGATTAAGCGTTTATATTTGAATTATACCTCTTAATAATCGACTGATCGAACTATCTATCCATACTATCTTTATTTATAAAAGTTGGTTCCTTTTCGTTTTTACCCGGTTGGCAAGCACCCCTTGTTAGTTACGTAATATGTATACATTTACGTAGAGTAATTTACGTGAACGTAATAAATACGTAACGTAATTTACATTTAAAAACGTAATTTAGGTGCGTTTTTTTCATTATTAATTATAATAAAATTATAATTTTAATTTTTAATTTCATATGTAAAAAACTAATTCATGTATTTTTAAAAATTTGCATTAAAACTTACTGTTGTTTATATATATTTTTTATACTCTATAATCTTTGACTTAAGATAATTTAAGATCACTTAAAGAATTCATTATTGAAAATTTATAAATTATTTATAATTGTACCGGATTTAAATTTTTGGAACTCGAGCCTAAAATTATTTTAATATAGTAAAATTAATGATTTAGAATATATTCATTTATTAAATAAATTATTTATTCACAATATGAATAAATGAATATATATAAAATGAATATATTATATTCATTTTGTTATTATATGAAAAAAATTTATCTGAATAAATATCCAATGTATGTCATGCTTATAAGAAGACATCATGTCTTCTTATTAGACATCATGTCTAATAAAAAGCAAAAAAAAAAATCCCATTAAAAATAAGAACTTTTAGATAAATTTCAATTAATTTGAACGAAAAATATTTTTATATTTAAAGAGAAGTTCTAATCAAATTGTGAAAATTTTAATTTAATTTACATGGATATAAAAGATTGGATTGATTTATCAAAAATTATTTCCTAATCTTGAGAAAAGTAAAGATCTAGCAACAAGCATGCTAACAACATATTAGATATAATTAATTAAATTCCGATAAGAAAAATTTTATCAATATAACTGAAATCCGATTTAAAAAATTTTGAAATTCAACATCCGAAGATACTCTGTCCCAGTAACACAATAGCAGTCATCATCCTATCCAAATAGGGAATCCTTAGCACGTTGACGTGGCGAGCTGTGATTAGCAGAGCAACTGCAAGCATATCTTTCCTGTCCCTGACATAAAACTTTTCGGATAAAAATATCTACGAGAATAAATCTTCCTCGCCGAAAGCCAAGACGGAACAAAAAATAAATTTTAATACTGTACGTATAAAGCGCAAGTAAAAGTTTCGAGTAGGAAATCTTATTAAGAGAAACGAAATTAGTTTTTTGTTCATACTTAAATATTAAAAAGAATAATAATAAATT
Source organism: Olivierus martensii (assembly GCA_000484575.1). Classification (NCBI taxonomy): domain Eukaryota; kingdom Metazoa; phylum Arthropoda; class Arachnida; order Scorpiones; family Buthidae; genus Olivierus; species Olivierus martensii. The sequence continues at coordinate 36,135 of AYEL01085546.1, read as the reverse complement.
CAACAAAAACAATAAATGTTAAAATAAGTTTTCTTAATCTCATTTACTTTAACGAAAACAAAAATTTAATTCTTTGCTTCCGTCGGTTTCTGTTTGCAGTGTCTTCTCGTAAGCCTGTCTACACCTAGTTTATAAATAATGTAAAATTAAGATAATCTTTAACAAGTTACCTGAAGAGCAGAAGGAATGAGCCGTCTAGTCGAAGTCAGTCGAAAACCTGCAGTGTTAAAACTACTAACTCAAGTAGGCTTTCAGTTCATCAACTTAACTTCTTCGTAAAAGTAAAAGTGATTGGGTACAACTGTCCTGTCTACGGCCAATAGGATGAAGTTTTTATAAAATCACATGTACATTTTCAATTTTCTCCACTACGCAAGCGTCGATGGGTCCTTAAAGATCCTGCCGTAATTCCACGTTCTTTGCCTTGTAAATTGATACTAGACAAATATCTTGGCTTACTTCTCTACTTTTCTTCTTTTTTAAGGAAAGGTGTTTAGAAAATTGTTCTTTCTCACATTGATTTAAATTAGGAAGGAAGTTATTAAAATTTAGTGCAGCTTCTAGAAAACATAAAGTTAACATGTGATAAAAGTATCTTCATAGCTATTATTCTATAAAATTGGCTTCACTTTTAGTAATAATAATTTGCTTAAAATTTTTTTTAAATAATAAAACAAGCTGTCGAAAGTAGATGCATTTATTAGTTACATAATAATCAAGTCTCAATCGCAAATACTGTATTATATATTTTTGTTATCCAAACTGATAGAATTTAACTTTCTTTGGCTATAAAAAAATATAGACAGTTCTGAATTACATTGGTAGTAGACAGTGATGACATCATTCAACTTAAAGGAAAATGAACACGTGCTTCTTGACGTCACGATCAACAGCACTGGAGAAGTTTTCAAGATATGACATTTTGCAACATCAAACTGAATATTTTTTTAAATAACTTCTGTATCTATTTGTGAGTATTTTATGAGTAATCTGTATAAATATAACTGCACTAATTCAAATGTAAAATGTGTTTATTAATTTTATGTATTAATTAAAGAAGATTACAATATAGTTTTATTAGAATTACAATATATATTTACTACTTTTAATAAATATAAAAATTTTTATAAGTAATCATAAATTTAATTTTATGTATATTTTTACTTTATTTTATTGTTTATTTATTCTTTAATTATTTTATTTATTTACATATGTTTAGATATTTAACCTCCTTGTATATAATATGACAGTCATAAATCACACTAGCGACAAACAATATAATTTTAAGAGTAATTAATAGCAACTTTAATTAATGTTTGATATAAATTACCTGATGTTTACATTATGTTTACGTATATGCAATGTTTACATGATAAACCTAAACAATTTTGTTTATGAGAAGATAATATATTTTAGATATTTTGTTAAGTAAACTAGAAATTAGCAAAATATACATAAAATAATAGCTTTTGTAAGCAATAATAAAGTTTAGAATAATTTTAATTATGATTATGTTAATGAAGTATAAAAAATATTTAAAATTTTATATCTTAAAACCTTCCTTTTCGATATAATAAATCTGAAATCAAAAGATATAAGTAATATGCTTAGATCTACAGTATCTCGCACAGTTGAACTGTAAAATATAGGTCTATATATAAGTATCTCATTCTCTTGGCAGATGTATTTAAGATTTCAAAATTTTGAAATAGCTTTCACGAAAAACAAGTGTGGAGTTAGTTAGTTTTTTGTCTGACCTGCCAACTGTTACTACTAACTTTGCAAACTTTCGTCTATATTTAGTACTAATCGTATACGCATTAATGCACCAATGTCAATGCGGTGAGCTCTCCATTCAATCCTTAAAAAAAAAAAAAAACTGCTTCTGGTCATAACGTACTCTAGTTGACTATTTTGAAGGAATTACTAAAATTTTCTGTTAATTATTTAATTATCATTACTGAAAAAATCTTTAGAAGTAATTAATCATTCATTATCGACATTACTATCATGTAGATGGGTGCATTGGTTTAGAAATCTATTTAATAGAACTGTAATGCATATATTTAAATATATGCATTACAGTACTAATCTATATTTACAGTACTATCTTAATTTAATAAGATATTTCGATAATACAAATTTCATAAAAATTTTTGTCATATATGTAATTAGGGAATTTTCTATTGAGAAGGATATAATAATGGAACAAATGGGAAAATAATAATAAACTACAGTAAAAGTTAATTAATTATATATGATAACATACGTTTTTTAAATTAGTATGAGTTTTAAAAAAATGACGATTTTTTAAACCTAAAATATTGAAATACAGTATTATGAAAATGTTAAGAGAAAAATTATTTAAATTTTTGGTTTTCTTTTAAATAAGAGGTACATTGCTAATAATCAATAAATGTGTCTTACCAATATAAAAAAATTTCCAAAAATATAAAAGTATTTAATATTCATATTTGTATCTTCGTTTTATTATATTGTATAATAATACATCAATTTATATTTTGAATGAAAGTTAAATTAGATATGCATTTAAATTAAAATTAAGGTTTCATTAATTAATTTCTACAAATTTTAGAATTGAAATTGAATTTCATTTAAAAAAAATAGTTTCAATGAACTAATATGCAAAATATTATTCAATGTAATTGCACTTAAATAACTTGATAATTTTTAATCATTCTTGAAATAACTGAAATCAGCCCATAAGTCGACGCTTAATGACTTAGAATGACGAAAATTCTCAGTGCAGTTCTGTTTTTCCCATTTCCGTGCGCTTTCCTAAATAACATATCCTATAATGAAGACATCCTAGCAATTGTTAATTATTGACATTTTTTGAATCGGTCCTCATCTACAACGAAATAATTTTTTCAAGATTTCTTTGGTAATCAACAAACATCATTTATTTCTGAGCATTTTATTTTTGTCAGGGTTTTTTTACATGTTATTCTTTTTATAGTAAGCACATATAAAGCAATCTATAATTTGTAACAATATATGATATTAATGCAATTTGTAAGTAATGTTATGTATACGGTATTTCTCAATTTAATTTCCCGAATTTAATATCTAAAAATTATCTTAATTTTTTTGTATTATAAGAAATCGCAATAACTTGAGCTTATTAAGAAAAAAATAATATGAAAATTTATATATGCATTCTTTTAAGTTATTAATTACATCAAACAGAATTCCTTAATATAAATAATGTCCGTAGTTTCAAATAATGTTGATTCTGGCACTATATAATGAGAATCTTAGATCAATCAGTAGTTGATTCATCTTTTATTCTTCTTTTAATTGGTGTTATCATTTCAGACTTTCTAAATGAAGTAGGTCAAGGTAAAAAAAATAAAGAATCTATTGAATTAACAGTAATTTAATTTTAGCAATGTAAACTGCTTCTCGATTTAAAAGAATCATGGTTTTTTTATTTTTCGAATTTACACAGTATGGAGAAAGCAAAATGATTCTATAATATAGTATTGAAAATAAGATAATCTTCCTGAATAAAACGAAAATTACTCTCTTAAATTTAGATTTTATTCTATAAAAATACAATTTATGCAAATTGTTATTCATAGGATAACAATTTGCATAACTTGTATAATAATAGTTGTTCAGTTATTAATAAAAGTTACATATATGAAAATTAGTTTCATCAAATTTGTTTGAAAAATTATCTATGAATTTTTTAAATAAAACTTTGCATAATAGGTTACAAAATTATAATTTATTTAATTTTTTTATTTAAATTGTATAAAATTTATATAGATTCCAAAGTGTTTGAAAATATTTTGGAATCTTTAAATGATCTTCTTTAGATTCGAAAAATTTTAATATAAGTAAAATTTTGCTTTTTCTAAATAATTTTAGAATACTTAATCATAAAACTAATACTCTTCTTATTTTTGGAAATAAATTTATTTAATGAATAATTAACAGAATTTTCTTTGTATTGAAATAAAGACATGATCCAAAGTGAACCATGCTAGATCTACTGTGAATGATTTTTAATGTAATTATTTTAACCCATTACTAAAATTTATTTTGCAGTTTTAAAATATTTGAGTCAAAATTTATATTAGTTCTATATACTTAAAATAATAAATACAGACTTTTAAGTCAACTAAATCACAAATAATCCTTTCAGATTTAGAGAAAGCAAATAATGTAATACGGATGATGGAAACTATTTCAAAAGCATAGAAAAGGGCTATTGCTACTTTCGAGTGAGAGGAGGAAGAGTTTGGTATGGACCATGAATGAATTGTTATTATTTTACTTTTATTTTTATTATTTTGTAATTTTATGTAGAATTGAATTTATTTCGCTAATTATATCATTGTATTTATCTAAATTGTTATTATTTCATTTTTTCTATGTTATTAGTCTGAAATTTTATCTTTTTTATTTTATTAGTTTGAAGCATTTTTACATTTCAGTTTATAGTAACATATTGGTTATTGTATTTTATTTATTTATTTTAAAATATTCTGCTTACTTTACAGATTTATTTTCATTTATAATTAATAATATTACATTATTTAATTGACGAACAATTTCTACGTATAGGCGTCAAGATATTTCATATTTAAAATTCTTTTTGAAATAATAATATTTTATTTCAAAATATTTTATAAATTTACTATAATAAGAATAAAATATTGTTCTTATTACAGTATTATATAATGCACAGTAAATATTTTGTTATGTTATTGATGACGAAGAAAGAAATATTGTAACTGAAACGTTTTGAATAAAATCTTTTATTTATAGTGCAGTATAGTGCCTTTTTTATTATTTCGGAGGGGAAACGAATTTGGTTAATGATAAAACAAACATCTATCGTAAAAATTTGAATATTTATTGCAACAAATTTTCTGAAAAAAGAAAAGGATGTTTCTCAAACAATGGAATTATCTTGGTTTCAGAAGTGCCAATATATAGTATAGCATAAATTTGAATTTGTTCAATTCATTCTGATCACAACAACTTTGTTATAAATCAATAAATTCGTAAAAAATAAGTTTTCTATTAACTGAGGTACTGCTATTTGAATTTATATAACAGAAATTATAAATTTAATTATTGTATAGCATCTGAATAACTTCAAAACTAATAATGAACTCAAACTTCAGGTTTAATTGGATCACGAAATATCTTTTCAATAGCAGAAACAAGCTATCAAGGTAATCAGAGTAATAAAACAAGCCACATATCCTATTAATCATTTTATCTTTTGATTTTCAAAAAGTTGCTATGAAAATCATAGTAAGTACAAAATATTAAAAATATAGTGTTATACAAGTATTTGCTCCTATACTTATTTGAATATATATAAGCCTATATATAATTTTTTTCAGATGACTGTTATCATTTTGGTTGTCCTGTATACTATCAATTAGGAATCCAGGAGGTATTATTGGCGGAAGGAGATGATCCTTCCAAAATCAGATTAGCTAATCAAAATGTTACTTCTTATAAAAATACGGACTTAAATATGATTATACTATAATAGATATGAAACTGGACTTGACTATGGGCTTGGATTTGGTCATGATGATATGGTTATGGGGCTTATAGATTCAGACTTGGCATTTTCATTAAAATATAAATTATTTTAAGTATATATTAAGAAATTATTTATTTAGATTTCATTAGCATTAGTCATGAAAATTCAATAAATATTTAATTAACAAGTAAGATATAGATAAGATTTGCATGTCATTCTAAGATCGAGGAAAAAATTTTTGTATAAATCCTCAAATTTTATTATTACTAAGATAATATTATATGTTTGATCCGAATCTAGAAAACCTCTTTTTAGTAAAATAGACGAAATCAAAAATCGCTTAAATAAATTTTCTAGAATCTAGATTAATCAGATAAGGTTTTCCTAGATGAATCAGGATAATAGAAAATCTCGTGAAAAATAAGCAAAGCAAGTGCCAGATGAATTTATTTGTGATAGCTAGTGTACTAATATAAACTCATTCTTCGATATATGTGATAAATATGTTCTGCAATGCACCAAGAAAATCAAAATCATATAAATCGAAACTAACGATTATTGTTTATGGAAAACAGAAAAAAAAGGGTTCTAAAAAATTACATATTGTAGAAATATCAAGTTTCTAAATCCCGATATCTCAAAAAATGAATAACATTTTCATTTGTAAATTTTTTATTCTATTGCAAAGCTTTCCGATTATATTTAAAAACTAAATTTGAACTTTACAATTTAACGAGGGATTTTTTTTATATAAAATATATAAATATCTTCAAGATAAATTATTATATTTTTATTAATATGCAAAGTAAATCATTGAAAATTATAATAAGTTATCAAATTTTATTGATTATTATTAAATGATATTATCCTTTGTAGGTTTAATCCGAATCCTGGAAAGATATAACCCCCATGTTTTCCAAATGATTTATATACAAATTCAAATGTTTGCTTATTTGTTCTCTATGCATTCCTATGCTGTTTGACTTATAGGACCAAACTTTGTAAAATGATTTCCTATAAAGTTAATATAGGTTACTATGGATCAAAATCGCCTTGAGAATTAGAACATTTTGCTTATCTCTTTGAAAATAGATATTTAATCCTCCAGATTTTTGTTCAAATCTTGATTAAAGTTTAATATTGGAATATAGTAACAAAGTTCGGGATACTTCTGGGTTGGAATATGTGATCCCAAAGATGGCGTCATTAGGTATGCTAAGTCATTATTGAAATAATATTTTTGAGATTGGTCACAGGATCCTCTCAGATGATGCCATCCTCACATCTGCATATAGTAATTTTATAATGCCGTAACAATGAATGGCATCACAAAATATTATTGTTTTATTTCGTCACGATTAGATAATAGATCAAGTCACAAATATGTATTAATATATGATGTAACGATGACATCATTGTTCTGCCAAAAACTGTTTCTTGGGCAACGGAAGGCATGCTGGCTAATAATCTATATATTTAAAAGTGTCTATTAACCCTTTATTGAAACAATAAACACAGAAGGAAACAACCAAATTAAATATTGAATTCATATCGCAAAATGAAAATCAGATAAAATATCCTGTGTTTAAATGAACATTGCATAATCAACTTTTGTTTCTGAAAATTTTCAGTTCCACATCAAAAATTAGTACTGTATTATTCGAATTTGCTATTCGTATTAACGAACAGTTTTCAAGTTTCAATTTGAAATCAAAACATATCATCATAATTTATGTTAGAATGTAATATATTCCATGTTTTGATTTCTCTTCCATAAAAAAAGAACATTTTGATTATAGATCCTTACTTTTGATAGCATTACTGTTTTATTCAACTAGCAGTACGCGATACATGCGCCGCAACAAAAACATGCATTAGATGGACATTAAATCTTCTAATGTCTATCTTTATACTATTAGCTCTTCATTCTAAATTATAATGATATCCACTTCTCAAATTTGTTTAATATAGATTATGAATAATTTATTAAAAAATATTGTTACCTGTCTTGAACTATCATCAACTACTTATAACTACACGCAAACCCCACTTTGCATCAGAAATGAGTTCTTCAAAACGCAACGCAGACTGAAACAATGCAAATCGAAATAATAATTTCCATAAGAAACCATTGAATTATGGAAGGTAGGGAATCGCACTAATATTTTCAACAAAAAGAAAATTGCGAGAGACATCTTCAATATGTATCTACTTCATATTTGTAGCAGAAACTGAACAATGCAGTGTGCTACTACTAAATTAAAGAAGAGTTTTCACTATGATATAAAGCAGTGTTTCCCAAACTTTTTTTTTATGACGGAACACCTTGGTTATTTTATAGTATAGGTAGATACAGTATTAATAATAAATAAATTAGGTAAGTAAGTATAAGAGTTACGAAAACAAAACAAAATTATCATCAAATTGTAATTAAATAAAATAAAACACATGAAAATAATAAAATAAACTAGCGACTCCAGTTTCAACTTAGCACAGCATTTAAAATCATGTGTGGCTTATATTAATTTTCATAAGATTTACGGAACACTTATTAACCTTCTGCAGAACACTGGTGTTCCGCGGAACATAGTTTGGGAAACGCTGATATAAAGAATATAAGGTGTAAAGATGCACATATCTCTTCTACTAGCCGCCATATTGATGATGTAAAGGTGGAGTGAAGAAATTACTTAGCACTTAGATCCGATAAATTAAGTAAAAAGTGTTTTAGATAAAAATAGTTTAATTTTAGTGTAACTGTTTATTTACAAAATTTTCATTTATGCCATATTGTGTTGTATTTAATTAATAATTGCACTATCGGCAATAACAAAAAGTCAGAAATACGATTTTATCAATTTCATAAAGATGGCGAATATCAAGATAAATGGATTTCTTTTGTATTTACGTATTGCGGCACTAGAAGTACATATATATAAATATATTGGGAACGGTAATCGCAGCGGTAAATATATTAGGAGCATATATAATGCGAGCCGCTATGTTACCATAGGAAAAACGATTCCCGAAACGACGCAAATACGGAATTTATGACTCAGAAAAATTTTAATCTTAATTATTTTACGACGCAACTTCGAAAAATGCAAACTGAAATGATTCAAAGTGCTCTGAGTGTATATACTAAAATAGTACTTTTCAAATTAGGGGTTATACACAGAGGCGGACCGTTAACTTTGGGGGCCCTGGGCTAACACTGTTTGGGGCCTACTAAATTAACCCAAATTAATCTAATGGTGAGAGCTACGCTAAACTAACACGCTTTAGAGGCGCTAGATTTGCACTTACCTTTGGACATTGCTACATTATTTGCATAATTGACAAATGACAAAATATATTTTGATTTTACCGACTACCGACAGAATCAATAGAAGACAGAGTCGTATTTACTATTTACTGTCATTAAAACATTGATATTTGATATTTTATTCAAATCCAATAGTGTTGCAAACCAACAATTTAAACTTTATCTAGGTACGAAAAAACCTTGTATAATTTATTTTTCTTAAATTTTTAATTTAGATCGTTTTATTTTTTTGACCACGAAGGGGGCGCTTTGATTGAACGGAGCCCTGGGCTGCAGCCCATAAAGACCATGCCTAAATCCGCCCATGGTTACACAGCCTAAGTCAAATCATAACATATTTTAAATATTTTACGAATACCGGTATCTTTCATTATTAATATATTTTAAAAATGGGTTAATTAATATTCAGTAAGTGTTTTTCTTGTTATGAACATAACCAGCTCATGAGATTCTTTCTTGAAAAATTCGTAATTTGAAAATTATGCTTATATTAAACCCAAGACTTTCGGAATTCAATGAATATACTTTATTATGTAATATATTCTAGATTAGACCAATTAGTGTTTTAAATTTGTGAAATAAGTGTCCTATTACAACGCGAGGAAGTTAACAAAATATTCACTATCTTGAAATATCAAGATAATAGTTTAAATATCTAGACCAGGGGTTGGCAACCTTTTCAGACTTACGGGCCACATTCAATATTTATTTTTTATGATTGGGATTTTGGATTTGGTTTGGTTAAGCCGCCATATCACACGAGGGACATACTCTATCTGGCGGCGGCCACTTATAGCTCCCATCACAGGCTGGCCAACACTCATGATGGGATCAACCGGATGGTTGAAGAATGGGATTCAACGGGCCGGCGCCGGGCCCGGACCCCTCCTGAAAAACTGGAGGTTTGGAAGCCGGATTTGAACCCGGTCCTCTAGGGTGATAAGACACAGCTTTACCACGCGACCTTCCGGTCGACCTTTTATGATTGGGTCGCAAGCGTTTAATTAAAAGAAAATAATAAGTGAAATCCTCTAGGGTGATAAGACACAGCTTTACCACGCGACCTTCCGGTCGACCTTTTATGATAAAAGATGATAAGATTAAACGCTATTATGATAAGATTAAACGCTTGGTCGCAAGCGTTTAATTAAAAGAAAATAATAAGTGAAAAATATTTATCATCAATATTTATTAAAGCAATCTTAAAAAATACAGAAATACTTAAAATACAAGATATGAAACAAACATGAAAACTGAAACTAAATGAAAAAATTATCATGTAAAACGAAAATAGTATAGTTTATGCATCGCAATGTGTTTGTCTTTTTGCTTAATGTGACTTTTGCGGTTATTTTTTATTTTCCTAATTATCTATATCCACTTTATAACCTGAGGTGTGAAGTCGCCTTTATTATCCTCACTCCTGATGACTGGCGCCAAGTTGCATGGCGATATTACGAAGTATAAAATTATTTTTAATTTACTATTCATTTTATAAAATGCATTATTCAAATAATTCAACATATGGGCTACATGCTATATAAGTATGGTCAACGTTTTATGGGCCGCCGGTTTCCGACTCTGATCTAGACTGTTTTGCGATAGATGATTATTTGATGTTAATCAATTATATATTTTTTTCATTTTAAAATTTTTGTGCATTTTTAAATTTTTTTTTTTTAACTTTTAAAATAACATGTTGGAATGTACGAACGTCCATGACCATAAGATCAACTATATACAGTATGTTTATATAATGAATAAATATTTATTGTTATCCTCTTCTAACAAAAATTTTGTTATTGATATTAGATCGGAATCCTTGAAAATATTTCGTAAAATCTAAGGAATTCCGGAATCAAAACATATGTAGCACTGTTCTAAAAAAAATCTCGTTATAGAATTGGAAATTAAAAATTAATGACACCTTATTGACAAGTAAACATTCTATAATTGAATATTTGTCCCAGGTTTTTGTTAATAATTTTTGAGACGACTAAGAAAAGATCTAATAATAAAAACGTTCGCATATACAGTATATTTTTACTGTAATGCTGTACATAGATTTAAGTATTGTATACAGCATAAATAAAAAAAGTATTTACTGCCATCTAGTGGAGAAAAGAAAATTTACATAATATATGTAGAGAGAAGATATAATATTATAGAGTATTGAGGTAACTGTAAGTTTCTTTTCTATTCATACACAGCCATTTAAAAAGGTATTAATAGAGATATTTAAGAAAAAAAAGCTTCAGTTTTCTTTCCAGCTATCAAACTTGCGTGTTAATTGATTTGAACAATTTATTTTCATTCAATAGGCCTATACAGTATATGGGATTTGACAACATAACTGAATTAATTTTAATTAACCTACTAATCGGCTGGTAGATGAAGAATAAGAATTGAAGGACCGAGTCCATTAGTTAGTTTAATTTTCAAATTTCACAAGGGACATAGCTTTGGCAGCGAGCTCTTCGGAATTCCTCTTGAAAGATATGAAGAGCGAGATCCGAAAAATCTATAAATATGGGATCGGAATTGACCCATATCTTCCACATGAATAAATGTGGCCTTATTTCCATGTGGCCATTCAACCGACGAAGAATGGGAATCATCATCATCTTTCTAAATTTTACTTCGCTTTCTATCTTGTTGGGCATTAAACAATGATCTCTTCCAAAGCTCATCAGGGACAATCTACACCTGTGTGATGAGATCGGTCATCTGATGAAAGCTGATGATCGATAGGCTGGAAAAATGTTTCATCAATGTGCTAAATTTAATAATTATGTTGTGTCTGCGATCATTGAAGCAATCGTCAGTGATCTGAGTGATCGGTAAGTGGCGCATATTCCAACATTCGTAGAAAGGCGGGTCAGGGACATGCTGTGTATCGTCAATCTAAATGATGTTTTGGTTGTCTTCACGTAATCATTTTTCTCGGAACCGTGATCTACAGATTTGACATATGTTAGACTATATAATGAATGCATTCACTTGCATTCAAATGAATATTATATAAACTCATTGAAATTATTGCTCTCATTCAGTTTGCCACTTTTTCTTACAAATCTCATTGTAATATAAATGATATATTTTTGATATGTGAAATTTTCAGTTATTCTTAATGTAAAATAGAAGTCTTTGAAATAAATTTTGTGAGTAAATATAAAAATTTAAATATTATTTTTGAAGTAAAATAATACTTTAGATCTCATGTTTTATATCACTTGTTTTATATCTTCATGTTTTACACATATACTTTACAGGCTTGACTAAAAATGCAAATAAAGATTATATTATTATTTTAAAAATTTCAAGATCTTGTTAAAGTTCTATCCACTCAATATAGATCATTATAAGTTATTTTGACACTGGTACTAATATTTATTCAGACAATATTCAAATTAGAAGATTTAAAAAACTTAAACTATTAGACAAATTAGCGACTACTGTGGTATATTGTTTAAATAGACCTTAACTTTATTAAAATTAATAAGATATAGGTCTATTGAAAATTTAATTTTAAATCAAAGATATAGGAAATTTATTTTTAACTGTAAAGACTCTTTAACTTGTAATTTTTTCTTAATTCTTTTGAATAATTATACAGGTACTTTCTTTCAAAGGAAAGATTATTGTTAAAAAATAAAAACAGAATACAATAAAGAATATTAAAATAAAATTATACTATTTTATCAATTTTATATACAAATATTGTGATCATAAATTTCATATCTGTTCAACTTTTAAACAATTTTTTAATAAGTATCGTATTTTGCATTCATTTTTATATATGATATTCATCTATAAAATATCTCAAAAATGAAATATTAAAAGCATTAATATTTTAGGAGATCCTCCTTAGCCTAACTTATGATTACTAATTTTGAAGGTTACTGATAAACTAAAGACATAGTCGAAATGCTATTTATAGTAGTGTTATTACTAAATTTAGTACAGTATTTACATTTGGGTGATCGATTAACGAACTGTTCGGATAACGAACACTTTCGCGAAAGATTTTTATGTTCGGATAACGAACACAAATTTGGATAACGAACACTTTACAGAACAAACTGTGGGACACACAGACTGACGGAATGACAGGTCGGTCGGATGGCCGCGTGATAAAGCTGTGGCTTACCATCCTGCAGGATCCGTGTCCCACTCCTTCAATCTTTCAGGAGGAGTTCGAGCCCGGCCGTTGAACCTCATCCTTCAACCATCTGGTTCACCCAACATGGGTGTTGGTCAGCCTGTGATGAGCTCTATAAGTAGCCGCCGCCAAATAAAAATATCTCACGAGGATATGGCGGCTTAACTAACCTAACAGAATGACACGCTTAGATCTTGCGCGTTCGTGGAGATATGGATAAAGATGGAAGAACAGTAGTTTTTCCCGATTAAAATGAATTCGGAGACAACTTAAAACAAATCAAAGATTTATTAAAGAAGGTAAGAGAGAGATTTTAGAATGCACCCATACTAGGATGAGGTCAATAGGCTTGGGATCTCTAAAACGACAATACTGTGGAGATCGGCAATTTAAATATAATTAAGAAATAATTAAGTCGCAATTAGGTCAAACGAGAAAGAGATAGGAAGGAGAGAGACATCTGAAAAAAATAGGAAGGTGCTCTCTCAAAACAAACATGTTAGAAATACGACGACATTACGAGTTGAATTTCGATCAGTCAGTAGACTTTCGCCTTAGTCTTAATAAATCGCTGAGAATCTTTACATCAGGTGTCCGCCAGATAGTAGCGAATCGGACACCTGACTCAGTGAATGTTCGAGAAATAAACATCTGAATTCTCTCCCTGAGAAAAGGGGTCGGGAAAGGTCATGGGTATATAAGAGCCGTTGCCGCCTTCTATAGGGGCCGCTGGTTCCAGGTACCCTCCGGTCGTTCCTGGCTCGATCTCGTTGATTCTCCTCTCGTTCATCGCTCGCTGATCTTCTCCGCAGTACTCTACAAGCCGTTCCCACTTAGGTCCGGAGTTAACAACTTTTCTTGCGGACAGTTCATCTACTAGAATTCTTCGTCTCCCTCTGAAGAAGCAACATATAACACGACAACTGACAGTTAGTTGTTCGTTGTTCAATAGTCAACCGTTTAACTCAACAGAAAACTTCTTAGTGCGTGCCCTTGATTCCCATCTAAAGGACTAAAACTGTATAATAGGGACTAAAGACTATTGTTCAAAACATTGTCCGGTATTTGTCCTCGACTGTTGAAATTGTGGATCTCTTGGACGATACAGTAGTGCATTGTATTCCAGATATCTCTTCCTCTCAATATGATGATTATCTGTCACAGCAGTTTGTGACAGAGATCTTTCTCTGAATAAAGGAAGTCGACGAACGTAGTCTGTGTCGATTTGCCGAACAGCACAATTATTACTCGTCCTTATCCGCGTCTCCACTTCATACCGCTCGCCTGTTTGTCGGCATCGTACCCGATCCTGACTTTTATCGCATTTAGGCCTAACGCCTGTCGATACCGTCCTCGGTCCAACAATACTATTAATCACTTCCGAAAAATCCTGAAGAAGAGAGAAAAACAATCGACATTGGATAGATTCTTTAACGAAAAATAAACATAACAGATTAAAATGCAAGACTATGTGTATGTATATATTATGGTTATTACATATAAATAAACGTAGTAAGAAAGTATATAATTATTTATTTTTGGGTCTCCAGAACGAATTAATCAAATTCTCATAAAAACCTATGGTAAATTGATGATCGGTTAACGAACATTATCTTAGAACAGATTATTTTCGTTAACCGATCACCCATTGTATATAAAAGCTATTAAAGCTATAAAAATCTTATAACAACATAATTTGATAAAACTATATTTTTATATGTAAAAACATTTTCCTTTTATTTTTGTATTTAACATCTATTTTATTTTCCTACAAAGAATAATTCTGTATAATTATTCCAAAATATTAAGAAAAATTTATTATTTTAAATTCAATACAAATATATTGCGTATAATTCATTACATGCATTTGTATTGAATTTAACAATATAAATATAACATAATTTAAGATTTTATTCTATCAACTAACTTTAATATATTGAACTTTTATATATTGAAAATCATTTAAGTGCCGGTATATGCGATATTCTCCATGAAAATAATTGATTTATTTATTAATTTTGTATATATTTTTTGTATATTGAGATTTTATGTATTAACCAAATATAAATGAGTGTATCGATGAAGAAATAAATAAACAAAATTTTATTTGAATATCATTAAAATTAAATCAGATGTTAGTCTATCAGTTTATAAGCTACTTAGATTTATAATTCTAAAATCAATTAAAAGAAAGAATAAAAATATCCTTTTAATAAATTAAAGATGCAATTAGATTTTTTTAAATCGATTTATGTCTTTTTTTATCCAGTAGATATCAAGCAATATAATTTAATTATTAAGCATTTATCATAATTATAGATGCTACATACTTAACAATTTAGGCTATAAACTATTTCAATTATATTGATTGTGGAATATCATAAATGCAATATATTAATTGTATTTCTTGTTTCTTTTTAGTTTCATATTATTTTTATTAAGAGTACAGTTAGCCTTATATCACGAAAGATTTAACTCTACATCACGATATAATCGTTACAGCTACAGTTACTTTGAATATTATAGGAAAATTACGAATTGATTTTTCTTTTCTTTTTTCCCGCATTGTAAAATTTGAGAGCATCATTAATTAAATGTAGTTTATCCTAAATTACATAATTTACTGTTAAAATAGTTGATTTTAAGTAAATATTACAAATAGATTTGCGTGACAGATAAATTATTGGCTCGCATGCTAAATTTTATACGGTATTCGGGATACGCCTAGAAGGTCTTTTTTTTTTTGCTCAGAACTGTACTTCTATAAAAACTACACGAAAAATCATTTTCAGGCACAAGTAGCTGTGACCTTATAAGTTAGTAAAGTGATTTTCTTCTGTAAGCTTAATCCTTTTGAAATAGACTAATAATTTGTATCGCCAGGGAATATTGCTACAATTCATAAATAGCAGTTGTTTGTTTCTAGTTATAATGTATAAATGATTCTACAATATAACTTTAAATATTACTGTTTAAACAGAACAGGATATAGAATGATTACATTTAATGAATTATCTATCTTCAGATAACTAATATTTTAACTTTAAGGTAAGTGAATTTTTCTCATAAATCTTTATTTGTTAAATATTATACACAATGTAATTATAAATAAGGATCATAAAGAGTTACTGATAATTTTCAATACAATACAAAATAAATAATTTAAAGATAATCTCTTATATCTGTTAAACCAGATTAATTACATACAATAGATTATTTTAATTAAAAATCTAAAACATATACTGTATTTCGGATTTAAAAGTGTAAATTATTTATGATAACTTTTTATTATTTATTGATTTTTCGCTTAAACAATTTATTAAAACCAATTTAATTCAATACTGTATCCAAAATTATACAGTTTTTAAAATGTGTCTATGTTAAATCAATTTTAGGAAAATATTTTTTTTTTTTTTGTAAAATAGACAAACATATCTAAATTATTCTTAAACGAAAACTTAAGATAAATATAATGCATTTTATCAATATTATGCTAAATTTTTTTTTTTCATTTTAAATATAAATGCATTATATAGGCTAATTCACAGATATTACGTACGAATTTTCAAGTTTGTTTTGTATAATTGTCTAAATTCAGTGTTTTTATAATATTTTTAAAATAATGAAATATTTTCCGAGAATAAATGTCTAATTTTTTATTGAATTTTTAAAAAGAGTAAATTATTTATTTGCACAGTGGCAAACATATTCTCATTGTTTTCAAGATAATCTAGCTTTCTCATTTTGCTATTTTAATTTTATTATTATTTTTAGATCATATTTCTATTTTTGTAATTTGAAGAGATTTATGGATGAAACAAGTAAAGTTAATATTTTTCAAATTACTCATTTTTGCCTATTTATTTATTTTATACTTGATATTATTTATTATTTTAAATGAAAGGGAGCAATTTTTATTTTTCCATTAAAGTATTTTATATTAATTTGATTCAGTTAACGAATGAAAAAATAAAAATTATTATACTTGATATTATTTATTATTTTAAATGAAAGGGAGCAATTTTTATTTTTCCATTAAAATATTTTATATTAATTTGATTCAGTTAACGAATGAAAAAATAAAAATTACTTCTACAGTAATATTAATAGCAATAATATGTGCGATCTATATTAGTTAAATATTTAGAATCGAAACATATTTTTTATAAAATAAGAAAAACTGGGTTAATAGCTTACATTAACTTATCAAATATTAATGATTTACATTCATTTTCGTTAACCGAGAATTTTGTTACTTATGTTAGATTTAAATAACTAGACCGATTTTTACATTTCATGGTCATTAGTCTATTAATAACATAAATAACTTTTACTAAGATTAATCGATATTCAAATAAAGTAAAAAAAGAATAAAAATAACTAATTAATTTGATTTTATCTCTCATTTTCAATATTTATAGAGATATTAATTAATATCTCTTTATTTTATATTTCATTCTATTTTATAGGCTAAGTTATGATTATAATTTTTGATTTATCCTACCATATATATCTCTCATTTTCAATATTTATAGAGATATTAATTAATATCTCTTTATTTTATATTTCCTTCTATTTTATAGGCTAAGTTATGATTATAATTTTGATTTATCCTACCATACATAGAGACACTATTAGCTACTTTTTTAAAAATTAAATCAAATTCTGCATACAATTTGCTTTTTATTTGAAAAATATTATTTTAGACTTTACTATTTACAAAATAAATACAATATTTTTATAAATAATAATTACTATTAACTTATAAGCACAAATTTAAGATAAATGATTATAACTAGATTTCTTGCTTTTAAAATGCATTATATCTTTTTTAAATAGATCCACAACTTCATTTTCAAATCTGGTATCATCGCATATTAAGGTCTTTAAACAAAGTAATGGAAGACCGCAGATTATTTTCTGTGGTTTCCATTATTTTCACAGGCTCTAACGAAATCATGTTCAATACAATGCTGTGTTTATCTGCGATAAAACTGGAGGTAAATGAAACAAAAAAATTGTAATTAATATTCATTTTATTTATAAAACTTTTTCCTAAAGTGCTCTTTTCAAAGAGAAATATAGGCTCTCTCATTAAACAAAGAAACTTTTTATTATTATTTATTTAATAACATGCTTTAATTATATATGTTATTAGCTAAATCTCCTACATTATCCGATATTTCTAATAATTAGTTCCAATTCAGAAATTTCCATACTGTAAAATCTTTTATAAAAGTCCTGATTTACTTACATTTTTGATTTTTTGAATGATGATAATGATATTTAAAATAAGACTATAAAATAATTATCAACTGTATATTATTACCGTTAGTAGGCATTACTTACAGATCATCCCAATCGGTAGCGACAAATATAACTTACATATGGCACTTAAAAAATTAGCATTAGCTTAGAAATTTCCATCCCATGATAAAAATGGCATATACTAGGTTTTGGTAACCCAAAATTCCCTGCTATCAAAAGAATAATATAAGTTACTGTATTGTAGATCATACCGAGCACTATGCTATACAACTTGATATTTCTTCTACTCTATCCTACTTGAAAATATATTGCATTTTAATGTTAAAACAATGATTTTTGATTCAATATATTCAAATATGTAAAAATGATAAAAATTATTCATATACAGTATGCAAATTCGAAATTATCTTTATAACCAATGATGGCTTCTGGCCAATTTTCGATAACAGAATAAATGAACAAGAAGTTCCAGAAAGAACTAAAATTTTCTACATACTTTCCGAAAATGTCATTTATTTTTTTATTTATTTAGCATTTGGAATCCATTGGTTTTATTTTTCTAATTTTACCAGCATACATTTCACGCTGGCATCATCGTGACACACATGACGCCATTGCGTTATCGGACACAATGGCTTCATCATGACGTCATTGTAATTGATGTCTCCGTGGCGTCATAAATTATTAGCGTTTTGTACTATCATCCATCATTACATCATGATGATGTCACCACGGGACTATGTCGCCATTGTGATAGATACAGATATAAGGCGCTTTCTTCAATCTTACCAGTGTAGGGATAACTTATGGCTTACTGATAAATCAGTAAGCCATAAGTTATCCCTACACTGCTAACACTTAGTGCTATCTATTGACGCTAATATAAACTAAAATTGTAACAAAAATGAAATTCTATTCTGCAGGATAAAATTTAGGGATACCGATCGAGGTACTTTAATGGCAGAAAATCGCTTCCAAATTTCATGAAAATCTGTTAATTACTTCAAAAATTATTAGTGGGGGACACAGACATATAAAAGATACACAAATAGACAGGCAGACATTGGCCAGATCTTATAAGCCTCCATTTCCTTCGGAAAATAGGCTAATAAAGCAAAAACAATAATGTTATAATTAAGAAATCTTCAATGCACTATTCAAATCTATAGTGTTTTGATGGGTAAAACAGTCGTTTGAGTAAAATTTCGCAGGCTGAGTCACAGCTTATTTATTAATTCACATATTGTAGAATACATGGTAGAATATAATATTGAGTAAATCGTGTATGCAAGACAAATTCTTGAAATTAACATGAAAAACCTTTTAAAATTACATGCTGCTTAATGTGTTCGATTCGCTGGATTAAAATCCGCTCTGCAGAACCCCATGATTCATCTGACGGCCGATACCACTATGGATATGGATGGATCTTGATGGGAATTGAAATACCTCGCCGCTTAGTATCCTCAGATTAGATAGCTCGTAAAACAACTCAGAAAAAAAATATAAATAACAATATATGCTATCAATGAACTTCTTCGATAATTAAAATATATAGTATATAGAAACTAAAAGTAATTATTTTAAAGGAAGTATAAATAACAAATAAATTAAATACAGTTTATACTTATATTTAAATTCTAAAAAATTTCAGAAATTATTGACTGTATCATGTATTAAGGTTAGGGTTGCCATAATTTTCTGGATGTAATCCAGGACGCTTATATGGGAGACCTTTTTTTCCTTCTTAATTAATTCCATCATATATATTGTTAAGGATAGTTCATCAAATGAAATGAAAAGTCATATTATATTTATTCAGTTATTTTATTAAAACAAGAGGAAAATGTACAAATAACATTAAAAAACAATTTAAAAATAAAATCGTCACTTTCATTCGTGACTGGGACCAGGTTTCGGAGAATCATTGCCAATATCTAGACCAGTCAGCTGTTTCTTTTACCCCTCATCTGATTTATCTTATTGCGCATATGCAACATTTGTGGTTGTGGCGCTCTGCGCGAGTGCCATTTAACACAATAAAAGAATCGATGGAGCTAAACAAAAAATGTTAACAGATACTTGAATGAAGAAAATTTAAATCCAGGACATTTTAAAGCTCCGGACAAAATCCCGGACGACTATTGAAATCCAGGACAGTCCGGACCAATTCTAGACATATGGCAAGTCTAATTAAGGTACTAAGTAAAAAGACTAATTCTGTATTAAAGTAGTCTTTTTATTCTGAAATATTGGATAAAACATACGCTTTTACAAGATTGAATAATGATTTAATAATAAAATAACTACTGAAGTAAAATTTTATACGATATTTTGATGACTATAAATTTTTAATGACCAAAAAATAAAGATTAAAATACATATGATAATTTATTATGTTAGTATTAAAATGTCCTTTCGTGCCATTTAAAAAATTAAATCTAATATCCAATATAATTCAATGAATATTTTTAGCAATCAAAACAAGGTTTGATTATTAAAAGCCTTTCGTGCCATTTAAAAAATTAAATCTAATATCCAATATAATTCAATGAATATTTTTAACAATCAAAACATAAGGTTTGATTATTAAAAATATTATATAAAAAGTCCTGTATAGTAATCTAAAGTTCGATTGTTAACAATCAAATAAGGTTACTGTATAGGAATTTTTATTATTTTGGTTTAGATTTTGGTGCAATACAAAATAGCGATGTAAAATAAGCAAAAAAATAAACTTGGTAAATAAGCAAAAAATATATATATATGCTGTTTATATTGAGGTCCACAAATATTTTTTCATTACCTAATTTGGACCACGTTTCAAAAAACGTTGCTCATCTCTGATATAGATAATATATAACAATTTCTGCCGAATGGCCGAGTGGTAACGCGTTGGTGCCACGCATGAGGACCCGGGTCCGGCATCTCCTGAAAAGATTTTCAAGATTCCGGGCCCGGCCCGACGATCCCCGTCCTTCACCACCCGGCCCCCTTTCACGAGTGTGGGTGCAACCCGTGATTGGAACTGGTCCAGTCCCTTATTTTCTCACTGATTGGAAAGGGACATAATAAATGCAAAATACCGGTACATATATATATATATAACAATTATAAAACGCATGAAAAAATAGATATTTCGTGGTATGCATGTTTCCTCATGTTTCATGTTTATAATAACTGTAATACTTCTCTAATATATAAATGAAATTAAATCAATTAGAATGTGGTCAGTGATAAACACAAATGGTTAGGTTAGATATGTTAAGGGGCCATATCTCGCGAGGGATATATTTTATCTGACGGCGGTGACTTATAGAACCCATCACAAATGGGTTCTATAAGTGGCCAACACTCATAAACACAAATGTAGATAGTTTGTCGTGTTTTTTTGCATCAAATTTATAAAAATTAATCACCTTAATCATATTATGATTTTTATTTTTCTATATCAAAAATAAAAAGGAAAAAAATATATTTTTTCGCTCCCAAAACCGAACAGTTATAATTGGGTTTTCTTGTTAATTTATGATGTCATTTTCTATTCTGTAGAGTACAAAATGGCTGAGAAAAACAGAACTTCCACAACTGCCCAACCCTGCAAAAAAGTCAGCCGGACTATGGAAGAGGGCCTAGATTCTATGGATTCTAGATCGGATTGATGATCTAACCCAGAGGTGGGCAAACTTTTGGGAGAAAGGGCCATATCGCATCAATGAAATATATTCAAGGGCCGCATTCAGGGTCCGGCATGTAGTGAAAAATTTTTTCAGAGTGTTGGCCTGGCCTGATAATCCCTATCTTTCACTATCTGGCCCCCTCTGCGGGTATGGATATAGCACGTGGTTGGGACTGATTCCGCCCTTTAGTAATCCATCTGATTGGAAAAGAGCATAAAACAAAATAGCAAAAAAACTCCCAAAATCCAGCCTTCATCTAATAATTCATCTAATAACTGTCTGAGATGATATAAATCTCTTAGAAAATTATATAGCCAAAATAGAAAGATCCTGAACTTTTTCTAAGGGCTGCCTTTGTTGACTAAGATATCATAAAAGGTGACATTTTAAAATTAAGCCAATTTTCTTAGTAGATCAGCTTTTATTGGTCATTATATGAATCATAAGTTTAAATAATGCCGGCAATCCGAAAAAAAGTGAAACTCATTTTCGGGGAAGCTCGGCAGGGTCAAAATTCTTTTAAATTATATATTAAAATTATAATCATTATTAAAAACATACTATTAAATTAATTTAATCATTTTAAATTTAGAACAATTAAAAACATACTAGTTTAGAAAATTACTCAAATATTACTTTTACTTTGGTTTACAATGACTTTTACTTTGGTTAACAGTTAATAAAATCTATTTTTGTAAAAAATATGAAACTGTAATGATATCTACATTATTTATTACTTTTCTAGAAATGACATAAATTATATCGGTAAGATATGAAACAGATTTGACATTTTTTATATTCAATTTATTTATCGATAAAATTTTTGGCATTATGGCTATTAGTTAAGAGGGCCGCGGTTTGCCCACCCCTGGTCTAGCCCATCCATCCGATTTAGAGTTAAATCCGATGATAGAATCTGGAATTGAATCCTCCAGAGCGAAAATCAAAGCATTTCTACGCTACCAATATAGTCGATCTCCGTCTTTCATAATCTGGATGACCCCTTCGCAGGGTGGCAGGCTGTGGAAAAGCCACTAGTTTCTCCTCTCCACTTAGTATTTTACCTGAATGGAAAATGGTAGCATATATTTATTAAAAAATTGGATCGACGTTACGGTTAGATTAGGTTTTAGGTAAGCCATCGAATTGCACATAAGATATGTTTAGTGGCGGCTAATTTTAGAGCCCTTCACAGACTGGTTTTATCTATAATACAATTGAATGATGGATTTCAAATTCTCTTCCTGAAAAACTAGATACAGTAAGATCCCGTTTAAAGCGGAGGATACGTTCCAGAAAATCCAAGTGCTAAATGAAACAGCATTAAACGAGGTCATTTTAACACACAAATAATGGAGATAGGTGAAACAGGATAGTGAATAAAGAAATATCGGTAACATTTATTTTTATTTTATTTTATAACATGCATTATAATACATTAATTATAGACATTTTTTATTGCTAATATCGATTTGAATTCATAAATCATTCATGAAAACAAAAATATTCGAGTAAATAATTTATGTCTGTGATGAGGAAGTTTTTCCTCATTTGACATTTTTTTGTTTTTCATTAAGAAATCATCTAACGTCGTTTGCCTTTTCCTCTTTCGATCAGAAGCAATTGTCGATAATGAGACATCCCATTCATGACACTTCGTCTTGCCTTTGAACTTCTATCAAAATTTGGATCTTTTGTATAAACTGATCCATAATTTCCGAGATAATGGCTAAACTTGTTTTGAGAAATTTCCATTTATTTTTATTGGAAGATGAGAAACAAAAGGAACGTTAACTTCCTCGTCTTTGTGCGATTTCGGATGTGAGTATATCGGTTTGAAAAATCGCGCCAAAGTGAATCAATAAAAAATATAGAATTCGAAGAAAACTGTATTATAGCGAAACAGCGTTAAGAAGTGCACAAGGGCGGTTTTTTGACTGGTTAGCCGCGACGGTTTTTAAACCGTTTTTATTTATCACATAGATTACAGTCTGCGTGGGCACACGGGCGATCGTTTTCCCGCGGCGGTTTTAAAAACGCAACATGCTCTATTTTGTAGGCGGCGCGGTTGCCGCCTTGAAGAATAGAATCTGTAGGAATGAGTTTAAACGTACACACGAGAGGTTAAACATCTGCGGTGTGTTGCTTCGTTTTTGTAGGCGGCGCGGTTGCCGCCTTGAAGAATAGAATCTGTAGGAATGAGTTTAAACGTGCACACGAGCGGTTAAACATCTGCTGTCTGTTGCTTCGTTTTTTTGTTTATTTCTAAAATAATAAAATGGCGGATTATTTTGATAGCGAGAAATTAATTATAGAAGTAGAAAAAAGACCTGCTCTATTTAATATGAAATTACCAGAATATAGTGATAAAAATTTAAAAGAAAAATTTTGGAATGAAGTTTGTGAGAGTGTTATATCGGAATGGAGTTCTGTCGAAAAGGAAGAAAAAAGAGAATCCACAATCTTCTACGCTTTTTCCTTCTTCGCAATAATAATGCACATACAGTAGCCTTCTCGACAAAATCCATTTTGATTGGGAAAAGCGGAAGCGCAGAATAGCGCTCGTGTGCGCACTGCAAATTGTAAGCGGTCAAGCAGCCATTGGCGGCGAAACAATGTGGGTGTCGGAATTGAATGCGGATCTTTCGAGATGATAAGCGGCCATCTGACCGACTTTCATAGTTACGGATATTTTTATGAAATGTTATGATAGATGAAGGAAAGGGGTATTAATTTCAATTTTGCCAAAAGGCAGCCATACACGGAGCGATTTGTCGTCAGATCAAGTCGCTAGGTTTCCGTCATTTAGATCCGTCGTTATATCGTGTGTGGGGACATACAATCGGTCCCCTTCAGACCGATTGTATGTCCCCACACACGATATAACGACGGATCGTTTGTAATCTGTCGTCGTCTGACGATCTGCACAAACGGTGCGATTCTGTCGTCAGATCCGTACGACGGATCGTTTGTAATCTGTCGTCGTCTGACGATCTGCACAAACGGTGCGATTCTGTCATCAGATCCGTCATCAAACCGCCAAATCGACAGACCGATTGTAGGATTCCAGCCACTCCACACACGGAACGATTTATCGTCAGATCCGTCGTTGAGACCGATCGTTTAGATCCGTCATCAAGCAATCACTACAATCAGTGTGTTGTGAGCATGGAGTGCAAGATACTTTCGTTTGCGCCTTTGGTTTTATTACTTTATAAAAAAATAAATCACTACAATCAGTGTGTTGTGAGCATGGAGTGCAAGATACTTTCGTTTGCGCCTTTGGTTTTATTACTTTATAAAAAAATAGAACGAAAAGAAAAGTTTTAAGTTGTTTTTTAGTTACTTTGTTAAGTAATTAAAAAACAACTAAGTTTAGTTGTTTTGGTTTTTAGTTAAGTTGTTGTTTGGTTAATTTAATTAAACAAAAACAACTTAAAATTTCTATATAACTGTTCTGTAAATAATTACAAAAACGAAAATTTTCAATCGAGATACCATTTTACTTCATTACTTAAAACCAGCTTAAAATTGATATGCACATAAATAATATAAAATTAATAATAATTTAAATATACATAAATTTATTTTTATTGAGAATATAAATTAGTTTCTAATTTATAATCGCTTCATTTACCAGAATTCATTTTAAAAAAATAGTGTTGTTATAGTGATTACGTCCCTCTGTGGGTAAGGGGCTAGAATATACCCACCGTCAGATCCCGCGTGTTGTAAAAGTCAACTAAAGGGGTTACCTCGCGTTGGTGGTTCCGAGGGCCGTCACTGGGGGCCCGCCTGTGGACTTCTACACGGAATCGGGACTGCTTCGACGGTGCCCACATCCGTCACTAGAAGCCTGCGGTGGGATCCCATCCGGATCTGGACCGCCTGTCTTTCAATTTCGGTCATACGCGGGTTTTGTCTTCGGGGGACAAGTTCACACATAATCCCCATGGGGAAGGGTAGAACAAAAAAAAATAGTGTGCACATGCAAAATATCTGTCGACGACACCGAAAGTTGTTGGGAATCCCAGAAGACCACAACTGGTCGGACGATTCGAGAAATTGCTTCAGATTTGCCCACATACGGTCAGATCTGTTATACAATTTGGTCCCTGACGACAGATCGCTCCTTGTGTGGCGGCCTAAAAGGTTCCATAATAGGTCACAACCCCTGAATATTTTGATTGGCGGCCGGATGGCCGAGTGGTAACGCTATCAGCATGCTACGCAGGAGGACTCGGGTTCGCGTCCCGGGTCTGGTAAGTCCTGAAAAGTTTTTTCGGGATGCTGGGCCCGGCCCGGAGATTCCGTCCTTCACCATCCGGCCCCTCTCCACGGATGTGGTTGCAGCTCGTAGTTGGAACTGAACCCGCCCCTTAGTAATCTGGTAATCTCCCTGATTGGAAAGGGGAGTAAAAATGCCGGGAATATTTTGATTGATTTTAGCAAATAGTTTCATATAAGAATCAATTGTAGTAGAGTTCCTATAATTCAACAAAATTGATGATTCTGGAACTGGTAGCTGAATTAATCCGATATTTTAAGAAGTTTCAATTATTATCGTAATGTTCCGCCTAATTTTTATTTGGGGAGTTACTGAATTGCATTTCTGTGTATGTGCATTGTTTATCTACTAATAAATATAGGCCTGTCTTAAATTATTTTTTGCTATCATTTACAACAACGGTCTCAAAAATACAATCCATGAAAAATTATCTAGCCTGAAGAGATTTTTTTCTGACTTCAATACATAGAAATTTATCTATTAATAAATATAGGCCTGTCTTAAATTATTTTTTGCTATCATTTACAACAACTGTCTCAAAAATACAATCCATGAAAAATTATCTAACCTGAAGAGATTTTTTTCTGACTTCAATACATAGTTTCTATGTATTGAAGTCAGAAAAATCATCGAGACAAACGCCTTCAAAAATTTGATAAGAATCTATAAAGATAAAAATTATTAGAATCGAATGGAGTTCAGCGTGAACAAATGACTGTACAAATTTTCCAATTGGCTGAATGTTTGTGCTTTCGCTAACGCTCAAGCAGCCTTCTTTCTTTGCTCGCAATTATTTATACATCTCTAATGGAAGAAGTGAAAGCTATAAAACAGTATCACACAAACATTTTATGCTCCATATTATTGTTCTGTTGTCATAAAGAGAGCAGATATTCCCTGTGAAAACAAGAATTATAATTAATTCAAAAAATTTTTTTGCAAATTTTGAAAATACGAATAATTAGGAAGAAAAATTATATTTGATATATTGGGTTATATTCTGAAGATATTATATTCTAAGAGTATTTTATTTGATAGTTTTGAATGGATTATTATTATAGAACAAGAGTTCGTTAATTTTTAAAATAAATATTAATATAAATGATAATATAAATACTTAATTTTCAGAAACTTATTAAGTATGTATTTTTCATAAATCCTTTTATACAACGTTATTTTATTAATTTAAAATTGAATTTAATTATTGTAGAATCCAATATACAAAATATAACATATTAATTTTTTGAAAAAATTATCGAAATGTTATACTGTCTTGTTGACTGTATTAAAATAAAATATTATTTCGTTTTATCTAACTATAGATGGCATGTTGCTAAGCACGTGATCTACCATCGAAGAGAAGTAAATGGTTGATCATTAGAAATAAAATTGTTATTTATATTGTCTATTCTATTGTAATTATATTATGAATAAATCGTTGATACCTTGGATTTAGATTAAGGCTATTATTCATGTCTATATAATGTTGCAGAGAAACTTCACTAAATTAAAATTAATAAATTTGGGTAGGTGCTATCGATCATATGTATTTTGGATATAATGTATTAAGAAATATACAGTATATTCATTATTCTTTATTCTTAATGTTATTTATTCCAAAATATATTTTGGATATATCATATTTTGTTAAATATATATGAATATAATTTTAAAAACAAAAAAACGTACCAATTATTCTTTATTCTTAATGTTATTTATTCCAAAATATATTTTGGATATATCATATTTTGTAAATATATATGAATATATTTTAAAAACATAAAAAAACGTGCTGATTTTGCTATTTCACCAATTTTCTTGTTCTTTCTGTTTTTTTTTTTAGTTGTTTTAAATAATTACATTGTATATATCATGCATATTAAAATATATATCTATTTTATGCATTTCATATTTCTTGCAAAAATATTTGTAAATTTAACAGATTTCTTATAATGTGAATTAAAAAACTATGTTAAGATTTTTAAATACTTATAAATTGAGTAAATGATAGTTATCATTCACTCAATTTATAGATTATGTCTCTTAAAATTGTCTTACATAGTAATTATTCATCTTACTTCGTTTTTTAATGAAATAAAACAAATCTAAGTACAATATATGCAGAAATCTGAAATGTAAAATTGTCCATCATTCACTCAATTAGAAGCATTGAGTAAATGTTCAAGTATTTTACCAAATCTTTTTAAAATTTCTCTAAAAATAAAACTAAACTTTATTTTAGATAGAGCTGCCATCCATCAGTTTATTTACATTGTATTTGTGTGTTGCTGTTTTAAAGTCTTCATTGGCTAATAAGGAAGCAAGGACTGTACTGGAGCATTATGAAAACATGAAAATTTTATCTACTGGAACATTTATATTGGCATTAAACACAAAGATGTGCTACGTTCTTTATATGGGTAACAAAAATTTCTAAAGGGATAGCAAGAATACTTTATTGGGCACAGTCTTAAATTGATATACTTTGCTAAGGACAAACTCAAGAGAATCTTACAGAATTCAGATAATTGAGAGACATAATATATAAGTTATTGTACTGATCCATCATATCTGAACTATTTATGAAAATTCATTCGTTAGGGAAGGTTGTCAGTGTATATCCAACCTCTCATTGGAATTATCTCTTATTTATGAAAATTCATTCGTTAGGGAAGGTTGTCAGTGTATATCCAACCTCTCATTGGCATTATCTCTTGTTGTCTTAATCTGTTGAAATGAGATGGATTGTAACGGCACATCATATGAACCAATATTATTTCTGATCTTGCATATTTCATGAATTGGATTATATTCTGAAATGTAGGAAGGGGCAAAGATTGAATTATAGCCTAACTGATATTCTAAATTGATATATAGATATGAGTCCAGAATTTTTACTTGTATATAATACTATTGACTGCTGGTATAGTGCTTTAGCCTCTATTTTGTAATGATTATATATATTCTGGAATTCAATGGAACTCTTATTGATGAAGCAGATATTTCCTTTATTATTTAAAAGATATGAATGGCATCAATTCTGAATAAAATCTTTCCCCGTTCTCATTATCTATTATCATAGAATCAGTTTATAACTTATATAAAATAAAATTATATTTTATTGAATTTGAGATTTATTTTGAAAGTACTGTTTACTTGAAAAGTAAAAATATACAGCTATTCTCTAACTTATGCAAATAATTGGGATGGAATTTTTTTTTTATGTAACTTGGATTTTGCATAAGTTAGAAAAATAATTTTTAACAAAAATTTTAAATGAAGTCTCAGATTAGGTTGATTACAGTGATCGTACTTAACATTTCAGCACCATATTATTCCTTGGCTGAGGCAAAGAAGGCAATATCACATGGAATGATATTATACCTGTAGTATGATACTAAGATTAACAAGCAATATACAATAACATAAATAAAATTATGTGAAATTTTAATAATGTAAACTAACATTTCATTTTAACTTAGATATAGAGCATAAACATCTACTATAAATATAGTAGATGTTTATGCTCTATAAAACCAACCAACTGCTCTATCTACTGTAAATATATTAGATAGAGCAGTTTTTCAGATATAGCATAGACATTTATATTTATAGTAGATGTTTATGCTCTATATCTGAAAAAAAGTTATGGAAAATATTTTACATAACATTGAATTTATGTAAGTTGGAGGGAGGCTTTAGTTTATATTTAATTTTAAGTAAATGGAGAAAATATCACTTTCAAAATAAAATAAAACCAGATTTTATTAGTTTAAACTTACTTAAAGATTCATTTCATTATTACAAGAGTTAATAAATTTAAAGAGTTTTGAAAATATTTTAAAACCAAAATCAACAATATATTGATAATCACTAATAGAAAAGGCAGTGAATTATTTCATATTTAAAATATTGTAAAAAATATTTTAAATATGCATGAAAATTCATTTGTTACGGAAGGTTAAAATTTTTTAATGGAAAGCTTTTGAAATATTACTTTATTAAATAAAATAATTGATATTCATAAAAATATATACAAAATTTTGTTTCTGATCAAAATATATTGTAATACTGTAAATAAAAAATGTGTTAAAAATAGTATAAACCCATTCTAACATTCAAAATAAATGTTATAGCTATGGGCTTGAATATGTTAAAGAAAAACTTTCAGATGAACCAAATTTGAAAAATTTATAGTAAACCCTCACTAATCTGGATTAATCAGGAGAGAGGATATCTGGATTAAGTGAGAATCCAGATTAGTAAAGCAAAGAACATAGCTTCATATGACAAAAAAAAACATTAGAATACAAATAAATGGAAAATTTGAGGATTAAGTGAGAATCCAGATTAGTAAAGCAAAGAACATAGCTTCATATGACAAAAAAAACATTAGAATACAAATAAATGGAAAATTTGATATAAGTAATTCTGATAAAAATAAAAATATCTCTGTTGGACTTTATTTAAAACTATAAAAATCAATACATTTATTTATTGATCACACATGCATCGATGATTAATTGTTTAAGTTACTGAAATGTTTTGAGATTTTTGCTGTACATGTTCTTTAAGTACCCCATAGGAAGAAAGTCACTAATTAAGGATTGACATGCAGTGCTACCTATCGGTGCTTTTTGGTATTACACAAAAATAACACAACTTAAATTTTATCCTGTCACACATATGCTGTAAGAAATAAATTTTTATTGCTAACCATTTTTCAGATATTTCTTTTTAAAGTTGGGTGTCCTTTTTAGGACACCCTGTATGTAGATCTTATATATGTCGATCCATATTTACATAGTGATTCTCTGCTACTGATCAAAGCAGCAGCAGTTGATATTATGCTAAATTTTAGTTAAGCTGCCATATTGTATCTGGTGGCAGCTACTTTTAGAGTCCATCAGAAATTGGCCAATATCTAGTATATGATCAACCCAAAGATTGAAAGATGAATTCAATGGGCCAAATTCAGACTATCCTGAAAAACTAGAGGGTGGAATTCTGAATTGAATTCTTTAAGATGATAAGCAACTAGTTTACCATGTGGCCATCAACTATTTTTATTAAATATCCTGAAAAACTAGAGGGTGGAATTCTGAATTGAATTCTTTAAGATGATAAGCAACTAGCTTACCATGTGGCCATCAACTATTTTTATTAAACACAAAAAAAGGAACTTTTTAGCAGTAAAATAAGACTTTTTATTTGAAAAAGTTCCGCTAACGTTTTCGATCTGTGATCATCTTCAGGCGGCTTTAGAATTCCGCCTGAAGATGATCACAGATCAAAAACATTAGCGGAACTTTTTCAAATAAAAAGTCTTATTTTACTGCTAAAAAGTGCCTTTTTGTGTTTATTATTTGAGTATTGCAGTTAAGCAGTTATTTTAAATGGTTAATTACTATTTTTATTGTTACAACTTTGTGTGTTTATTATTTGAGTATTGCAGTTAAGCAGTTATTTTAAATGGTTAATTACTATTTTTACAAAAAAACTAAAGTTGTTACAACTTTGCGATATACTAATACTGTATAGAATATGATCTAACATACTATTATGGAATGATCTACTTATATAAGTCAGGAATGTCTGTATTATATATAAATTATTTTAAGTAAGTGTTATCATAAGATGTAAAAAATGAACTTGTATTGTGCTTATATTAATTTATAAAAAATTTTCTTAAAATTGATTTGGAGAATTATTAATAAATTTTAGTATTCCTGTTTAAAGTGCTTATTTTTTGCCAAATTTTATTGGTTTACAGTAATTATAACAAAAGTAAATTATTTTATATATATATATATATTACAGGTATATATAAATATATATAAAATACAATGCTTCTTCCGATCTTATATATATTACAGGTATATATAAATATATATAAAATACAATGCTTTTCTGTTGTTTATCTGTTCCACATTGTTTGACTAATCAGGACCAAACTTATTATCTCAGGACTCTGTTTATAATTAGTTACATGTTAATAATTGTATATTTTATTTTCTTCAATTATATTTTTTAGTTTGTATCTCTTAAATTTAAACAATTGTTCTATTATTTTTGATATCGTGAGATAGGATTATCTCAAAATAACTTTTATTAAGATATAATTGAATTCTATTTAATATATGTTTATTTTATTATGAATAAGTTTATGAATTTATTATATTACTAATACTTATATTTAATTAAGTTTATATAACAGACTTTCTGACTTATGCAAATTTGACTGTATATAAAAATATTTAACATATAAAATATTTTAAAAATCATCTTTATAATTTAGTATACAATGCAATATTGCATTTTTACATGATAGTATTATTGCAGTGGTTATGAACTGCTATAACAATATATAATGCTACTATGACTATTAATTCTCAATAGAAAACTATCATACATTATAATAACTATTGTATAAATTATTTAGGTGCATTATATCACAATAGTTATAATACAGTGATCTAAAAGTGTGGTGCATATACCATAAAAATGCATAAGAAATTTTTAGGGGTGTGTATTGTATGAGATAAATGCTATTATTCCTTACTAATAAAAAAGAGGCATGCAATTTTTCTTTTAAGTGTAAAGGAATGTATGTTTAAAAAAATTTTAATACAGCTACTATAATGTTTTAAGCGAATTATCATAATTGTGTAACAAATTATGTAGATAAATTTGACTTATATAATATCCTTTCCAGTAATATGAATTTTGTATAAGTTCTTAATGCATTGATATTCTAATTTATGCTCTTATTCCTTTATTGTATTATAGTGAAAATAATGCTATAAATTAAATAATCAAAATATTGGATGATATATTATTAAAACAACTTCAATAATAATTAGCTATTATCAAATTTCATTTTAAAGTATGACTTTATTTAATAATTGTATTTAGTAACTATTCATGTTTAAGTTTTTACTTTACATATATTAA
This sequence comes from Olivierus martensii, assembly GCA_000484575.1. Taxonomy (NCBI): domain Eukaryota; kingdom Metazoa; phylum Arthropoda; class Arachnida; order Scorpiones; family Buthidae; genus Olivierus; species Olivierus martensii. The sequence goes on along the minus strand of AYEL01085546.1, from coordinate 2,922 downwards.
GATTTGCAAGTAAGCATTATTCCTTTAATCCTCCTAAATAATTTTTTTAACTTTTTATATTTATTTGAAGACTTCTATAGTCATTGATTCAGTCATATTAAAAGTGTGATTTTTATTTATTAAGGGTAAATATTATTGAAGCTCAAGAGTTGGATTGACATTTTCAGAGTCGGATGGCAAATGATCCAACTCTGACTGACTCCCTAAAATTTGTAATCATTTGTTTTCAAATTTCAATCAAATTTGTCTGATTCCAACTCCTGACTCCAGGCAGTTTAAAAATCCAATTCCACCCAAAAACCTCCGACTCTGCAACCCAGCATTGCAGAATCTAATGGCAAATGATTCAATTTAGACTCCACCTTTTAAAAAGACTCTGACTCTGATTCCCTAAAATTTGTAAGATCTGACTCCCAACTCTGGGCAGTTTAAAATTCCAAACCTTTTAAAAAGACTCTGACTCTGATTCCCTAAAATTTGTAAGATCTGACTCCCAACTCCGGGCAGTTTAAAATTCCAACTCCGACTCTGACTCCACCTGAAAACCTCTGACTCCCGACTCCGACTCTGTAACCCTGGTCTGCTTGTGTTGGGTCCCAAGGATGTTAGATTAAAGAGATTCAAATCAATTCAGTCCTAATTGCTTTTGTATTTTTTTTCTTTTATTCTTTTGATTCTTCATCGAAAATTAAAAAAGAGTATCAGAGGACGATATATTGCCGACAAAATCGTTTCTTCGTGTCAAAAATAATAAAATGCAAAAAAGTTATGATAAAAAAACAATAAATCATAATTTTTTTGAATGGACGCGCTATAGCCGTAGAACGTTAAAAAAAATATTTTTACGGAGCGCAAAGGGTTAATGGCCTGATCCTTCTATTAAATTTACTCTCCCTTAAAAAGCTAAAAATAATCAATGGTTTAATTACTAAAGAAATAACTGTAATTAATCAAGAAACATTTTCTTATTTTCTAAACAAAAATTTAATATTTGCAAAAGAAAGGGAAAAAATAATAATTATCAGTATTAAGAACAAGTAATCATAAAACATTATTAGATATACTAAGCAAAAAATAATATTAATTTGCTATACTTCAAAAACTTTACAAATTTACCTCTACTGTAATTTTTGATCCCATGAATTCAGTATTATTTAGAGCTTCAATTGCACTCTTAGCTTCTTCTTCACTAGACATATGCTATAACAATAAAATATTTAAATATATATTAAAGACGTTAACTAAAGAACTTTAATTCACAAATATAATTGATTTTCATTAATAATCTATTCATATAATTTGCTTCAGTTGTGTAAACAACAAAATTCTCAAGAAACATATTTTCATTATGTAACCAGCCCAGAGCAATCAAATGATTCTGTAATAAACAAGTGTCAGAGTGATGGAGTGGTAAATTATTTATAATTTGCTGTTTTTTATTAAAATATATTTTCTAATATATAAAATTTTATTTTTGACAAATGATTTCTAACAAAAAGTTTTTATATAAATTATGTGAATTAACATTTTTTTTATGTACTCCAATAATATTTAATCAAATATACATAAATAAAGCACTGTATTTCAACAGCCACAAATTTTTCCTGAAGTTAAAACCAACATACTTTCTTCTTTATTTTCATGCACAGAAATACTAACAAGGGGAGGTCGCAGCTATCGGGTCCTGGATTTGGACAATTTTTATATATGTTAATCTACAGTCAAAAATAAGGAGACACGTGTTCGAGCTTTCCTTCGAATGCACTTTATAACATGCAAAATCGGCTTCCAAAAATTTTAATTTTCTGATATCATTATTCATATGCTGTAAGAAATAAATTTTTATTGCTAACCATTTTTCAGATATTTCTTTTTAAAGTTGGGTGTCCTTTTTAGGACACCCTGTATGTAGATCTTATATATGTCGATCCATATTTACATAGTGATTCTCTGCTACTGATCAAAGCAGCAGCAGTTGATATTATGCTAAATTTTAGTTAAGCTGCCATATTGTATCTGGTGGCAGCTACTTTTAGAGTCCATCAGAAATTGGCCAATATCTAGTATATGATCAACCCAAAGATTGAAAGATGAATTCAATGGGCCAAATTCAGACTATCCTGAAAAACTAGAGGGTGGAATTCTGAATTGAATTCTTTAAGATGATAAGCAACTAGTTTACCATGTGGCCATCAACTATTTTTATTAAACACAAAAAGGCACTTTTTAGCAGTAAAATAAGACTTTTTATTTGAAAAAGTTCCGCTAACGTTTTCGATCTGTGATCATCTTCAGGCGGCTTTAGAATTCCGCCTGAAGATGATCACAGATCAAAAACATTAGCGGAACTTTTTCAAATAAAAAGTCTTATTTTACTGCTAAAAAGTGCCTTTTTGTGTTTAATAAAAATAGTTGATGGCCACATGGTAAACTAGTTGCTTATCATCTTAAAGAATTCAATTCAGAATTCCACCCTCTAGTTTTTCAGGATAGTCTGAATTTGGCCCATTGAATTCATCTTTCAATCTTTGGGTTGATCATATACTAGATATTGGCCAATTTCTGATGGACTCTAAAAGTAGCTGCCACCAGATACAATATGGCAGCTTAACTAAAATTTAGCATAATATCAACTGCTGCTGCTTTGATCAGTAGCAGGGAATCACTATGTAAATATGGATCGACATATATAAGATCTACGTACAGGGTGTCCTAAAAAGGACACCCAACTTTAAAAAGAAATATCTGAAAAATGGTTAGCAATAAAAATTTATTTCTTACAGCATATGTGTGACAGGATAAAATTTAAGTTGTGTTATTTTTGTGTAATACCAAAAAGCACCGATAGGTAGCACTGCATGTCAATCCTTAATTAGTGACTTTCTTCCTATGGGGTACTTAAAGAACATGTACAGCAAAAAT
>AYEL01085545.1:0-45890 GCA_000484575.1 Olivierus martensii | reverse complement strand
GATAACTATCATCCTAAAACTTGTAATAACAACAGAGATTACTAATTTTAATTTTCTTATACGCTTTATTATTATTTCATTTAAACAGATTTTTTATATAGATTCTAGATTTTTTTATAAATTTTATTTGTGATATTTTTTGTATTGTCCGATTTATCTTTGATAAGTTTTTGTAAACATCACAAGTGGAAAAAAATTAAATTTCATGTCATTTTTGAAGGTTTCAAACTATCACTAATGCTTTATTTGTGTGCTTATTTGTAATATAGATGATGCAAAAATTCTACGTATTATAAACGTTATTATTTATAAAATAAAAAAAAATTATCTTTCAAATAAAAGTATCATGGTAATTTTAAAAACATCGTATTTCTAATTATATTTAAAAAAAAATAAAAAATATTCAAGAACCGAACCCACGACAAACTGCATGACAGTCGGGAACCGTAACCATCAGGCCACGCCCACACGTTCCGGACAAGATGTTTTTAATAGTATATAGTAGTGATATTAGAAAATTAAGATTTTTGGAAGCCGATTTTACATGTTCTAAGGCGCATTCGAAGGAAAGCTCGAACACGTATCTCCTTATTTTTTTTGATTGTAGATTAACATATATAAAAATTGTCTAAATCCCGGACCCGATAGCTGCGACCTCCCCTTGTAAGTTATTTTATAGTAATGAAACAAAATCATCAGGGAGAAGTAAAGAAGGGTGACAGTTACTCAAAAGCCAATAAAATTATCAGAAAGAACTACATCTTGCAAGGCTGACCACAGAAAAATGAATCAGTGCAAAACATGACAGAATTAATTGCATTTAATGAAAGCAGATCACACAGTAATTAACAAGTTTGATTAATTGGTCTGTAGTCAGCGTAACAAAACTTAAGATAATTTCCAAATTGCTTATTATATAAAATATTATTTTTTTCATTCTGTCATATTATTCAATATATTTTCTTGTTACATTTTAATCTTTTTATATTTCATAAAAATTTTGGATTTTCAATTGGCTGTTTCATATGCAAATGATGATGATATGACACAAAAATTCTTCTCTGTCTTTATTCATTATATTTAATTATAACAATAAAAATTGATTTTTATATTATAGATGAAGATTGATAATTATCCATATATATATTTACTATATATGTTACAGGACAACCCCAAATTCAGGAAATACTAGAATTTCTGAGTCAAAACGAGAACATCCTAGCACTTGTTGGACGTTCTAGTATTTCCTATGCGGAATATTTCTTATTAAAAGTATGGAATTTCTAGTTTTTCCTAGTCAAAACCCGAAGTGGCAAACAGTCAAATCAAAAATCTTCATTTCTCATGTATTCCTGCTCAGAGTTTGAGATTTGCCAGCAGAAATTTCTTTCTTTAGAGCAGGTGTGTCAAACACATTTTAATTCAAGGGCCCTAATAATGAGCCTGTAAGATTGCTACAGGCCACATCAATTTAAAATTTTTAAATTATATTTTAGAGTAAGGATTCAGATATATAGATAGGCTAATTAAAAACATTGTGTAATCAAATGAATATATTACAAAAATTTATAATTACTACATAATTGCTTTTAATTATACATATTTTTTAAATTTAATTTCTTGCTATCAATCTTTAATTTAAAATAAAGCGTTAAAAGTTATATTTTCTGCACAAAAACAAAAGCTTTCATTAAAATTTTATAAATTCAAGTAACAATTACTACTAACATTTTTAAATAAGTTAATAACAACAAATAAATCTTTAACACCTGTTAGCATGTCCTTCAAAGAGGAATTGTTTGGAACTTGAGCATTGTATTTGTCTACCCAAAAGAAATACATCCTCATTTAAGGTTTTTTTTTTTTTTTTTTTGTTTTTTGTCCTTCCCATTTTTTTTTTTAATGATACGGCGACCACCGAGATCTACACTCTTTCCCTACACGACGCTCTTCCGATCTTTGCAAGAAAGCACTTAGTTTATGTCACCGACAAAAAATTCTTGGTCACTGATCTGAAAAATCAATGTCATCTGTACGTATAGTCTGATAAGGCCAATCGAAAAAAATTCATGTAATTGCATTTCATTAAAATCAAACTAATCTGTCATAATATTTGACATTACCTATTAACTCATAACATATTAAATAATAAATTTTAGAAGTGATATATATGATCAACTAAATTAGAAAAGCTTCTGTATCTGTCTCTTTTTAACAACAGAACTTTTTATCACTTGGAATCTCAGTGCATGTTGGCAACCGGGAATGAATATCAAAAATTCTTTAAAAAATCTATTTGTTATTTATTAATCACAATTTACAATGTATATTTAACATCTACAAATGAAACTTATAAAATTCTCAATTTACATTATTTACTTATAAAATTTTCAATTTACATTAAATTTTTGGCAATTACAAAGTTTGTTAAGCTGTATTAAATTTTATAAAAATTCACAATTGCAAATTGCATTTCGGACTATAGGCCCTCTTCAGTTACAACAAGTCATGAATCCTTATCTTTACAACTACTGCTTAAAAACAAATCTTTTAAAAAATTGCCATTCTTCCAAAACAAAATTTCAAATTGCCATTTCATAAAATTAAAACCTTCAATGTTGCCATTCCCTTATAATAAACAATTTTGAATATTTTATGTTTTTGCTTTAAAGATTCATTAAACCTATTTTCAAAACTAAAAAAATTATTATCTGTAATAATACTTATTCCTTTCTTACAATGATTTTTATACATTTCTTATTATTCCAATCTAAGTTATTCACACTAATAAAGAGAAAAATTCATTTTTACTATAATTTAATTAATTAATGCTCTAGAAAAGGTTGAGTTTTACCTGAGTACCAAAGCAAATCTCACAGTTGGTTTTTTTATCTTCTGCTTTTTTAATGTAAACATCTATTTTTCAATGTATTTTTTATATTCCTTTTCAGCACTATTACACACAAATCAAACTTTTATTAATTTTACGACTATAATTTTACGAACTACATTAAAAAATTAACCCTTACCTAAAAGTGCCAATATATAAACCTATAAATTAATCTTTTATTTATAAACCGAATGTACTACTACAGCATTCTGTGTGACTTTTATGATCTATAATTAATTTATGTAAAATTACTGGATACGCCCCCTGACGGTTTTCTTAAAATAAAAATTCCCACCATATTTCTGGTAATTTTAACCGATTTTTATTATTTGTTATTAAGTTTTTATTATTTTTACTATTGTATTTTATAAAATAAAATTCATAATATAACCGTGATAAGTAATGCGTTTCTTGTTTTAATACACACATTGTATCTTTATCAATACTACAATTATTATTTATACAATGAACAGATAATCCCAATTTTAATTGTTTAAAATTTATATACCGTTTATGCTCCTCTATCCCAATTTTTAATTGTCTTTTGGTCTCACCAATATAATAATGTTTATTTGTACAGATGCATCCTACTTTATAAATTACGCTATGTTTATTGATTGCTTGTTCAGTTTGTCTTCCAATAAATGTTAAATTTTTTACCTTAAAATGCATCACCAGAGCTATCTCTATATTAAGTTTTTTAAAAAATTCTCTTTCATTATAAAATTTACTTTTCTCATAAAAATAAAAAAATATTTTTTGGTATATCATATGAGGAAAGTAAATTTTATAATGAAAGAGAATTTTTTAAAAAACTTAATATAGAGATAGCTCTGGTGATGCATTTTAAGGTAATTTTAAGGTACCGTAAACACAAAAATAAAAACACAACTAAGTATCTTTTATTTTTGCAAGGCTTTTGTGGCATTTAGAATTATGCAAAATGTTATTCTTTTGTCCTGAACATAATTTAGCTACATAATGCTTTGTGCATTGAAAGCTGGTTTAGCTCTGTGTACTTCCACTGGAGCAGATTGCTGCTTACCTCAATGAGATTTGTTTAGCCTGGCGGATATTCTCTAAAAGAAATTTCTGCTGATAAATATCAAACTCTGAGCAGGAGTACATGAGAAATGAAGACTTTTGTTTTAACTGTTTGCCGTTTCGGGTTTTTACTAGAAAAATTAGAAATTCCGTACTTTGAATAAGAAATGTTCGGCATTTTGAGTTCGGCCTAGAAAATATTAGATCATCAAAGAAATGTTTGGCATTTCAAGTTCGGCCTAGGAAATACTAGAACATCCGACAAGCGTTAGGACGTTCTCGTTTTGACTAGAAAATTCTAGTATTTCCTGAATTCAGGTTTGTTAGGACGTTCTCGTTTTGACTAGGAAATTCTAGTATTTCCTGAATTCAAGGTTGTCCTGTAACATATATACTAGATATATGTGCAAATGTCATTTCTGATTATAATAACATAATATCAGCTTCATGTTTGTTTAATATTTATTATATTTCTAATTTTCATTTCCTAATCTTATAGTTTACAGTACACATATCTGTTTTGTAAGCAAATAAAAATCATTCTATATGATAAAATATTAATTGTATTGACAACTGCATAATTTAAAGGATATTTATTTATTTATTTATTTATTATAAGAATTTTGATTTCTATATCTTACATTTTATTAGGAGGAAACTCATCATATCACAACATTATTTTCACTTAATATGGATACTAACACTTAAATATAAAGTTTCTTTTATATCTGTGTACTTCTGCTTGTTTTAAAATCCATATCAGCTCTTTCTATATCATTTGTTGGTTGCTGCAATGTGCAAGGATTCTACTTATGAAGATATAGAATCCTTACATACTGCAGCAATCAGCAAATAAAAGGAAGAACATTAAAATTATGGGAAAGATTAAATCTAAAGATAAATGTTGATGATCAAAACATAGACAAAGTAGCATATATTTGGTGCATTGACCTCATTGCCTTAAAACATAATAAAAAAATTAAAAAGGCATTCAGAAAAGAAAATAACTTACAGTAGAAGAAACACTTTATTTAATATATAAAGAAATGATAAAAGATCATACTGAATGGAGAAAGATGCCAAGTGTTTATCAAATACCTTTTATGAATAATGATACTGGTAGCGAAGTGTACAGTGGGTGATCGGTTAACGAACAGTTTGGATAACGAACACTTTTTCGAAAGATTTTTATGTTCGGTTAACGAACCCAGGTTCAGATAACAAACACCTCACAGAACAAACTGTGGGGCCCTCAGACTGAGGGAATGACAGGTCAGCCCAATGGCTGCGTGGTAAAGCTGTGGCTTAATATTCTGGAGGATCTGGGGTCCCACTCCTTCAATTTTTCAGGAGGGATCTGGACCTGGCACATTGAATCCCATCATTTAACCATCCGATTGATCCCATCATGGGTGTTGGTCAGCCTGTGATAATAGCGGCTCTATAAGTGGCCGCCCGCCGCCAGATAAAAATATTCCATGAGGATATTTCAGCTTAAATAACCTAACAAAATGACAGGCTTATAAATATATTTTCATTTTAAAAATAAACTATTCAGTAGAAACAATAGAGATTAACTGAGACCTTGCGCAATGGTGGACTTATGGATAAGGATGGGAGAACAGTAGTTTTTTGGAATGATATGCTTAGGCCTTGTATGTTGGTGGACCTATGAGTAAGTCAAACGTCGGTGGACTTATGGGTAAGGATGGGAGAACAGTAATTTTTCCCATAAAATGAACTCGGAGACAACGTAAAACAAATCAAAGATTTATTAAAGGTTAGAAATGAACTCGGAGACAACTTAAAACAAATCAAAGATTTATTAAAGAAAGTACAAATCAAAGATTTATTAAAGAAGATAAGAACTAAAAGAACGTAAAACAAATCAAAGATTTATTAAAGAAGGTTAGAGAGAGATTTAACGGATGAGAGAACAGTAGTTTTTCCCGATTAAAATGAACTTGGAGACAACTTAAACAATCAAAGATTTATTAAAGAAGGTAGGAGAGAGATTTTACAATTTTTCAGCCTTAAAATGGCACCCATACCAGGTTGAGGTCAATATGCTTGGAGAACTCTACCACGACAATGCTATTAATCACTTCCGAAAAGTCCTGAAGGAGAGAGAAAAGCAATCGATATTGGACAGATTTTTTATTGGAAAATATACATAATAGATAAAATGCAAGAATATGTATGTATATATTATTGTTATTACATATAAATAAACGTAGTAAGAAATTATATAATTTTTTATTTATGCTTTTTTGAGTCTCCGGAGCAAATTAATTAAAAAAAGCAAATTAATTAAATTCTCATAAAAACCTATGGTAATAACACAAAAAAATAGCCCTCCACGCAAGGTACAAGCAAAAATTTTAATTATCTATAATGTTTTCGGACCAATTAAAGTCCATCTTCAGTAGTTCCAAATCGTTACAAATCAACTCAGAGTTGATTTGTAAGTCTAGTTCAGTACTACTGAAGATAAACATTAATTGGTCCGAAAACGTTATAGATAATTAAAACTTTGCTTACACCTTGCTTGGAGGGCTAATTTTGTGTTATTATTGATATTTAAAGCAAGAGACTTTTGAATTATACGTGGAAACCTGTGGTAAATCGATGATCGGTTAACAAACAATTCAGATAACAAACAATGTCTTGGAATGGATTATGTTCGTTAACCGATCACCCACTATATTAGGCTATATACTTTAAGATAATTAGACAAAAGAATAACAGAGTATGAGACATCAAGAACAAAATGGTGAAAACAACCATTGCACATAGAGCCCTGCATGACAACGTGAATGTAAAATAGGATGATACCAGAATCATTAAAGTAATAGAAAATCCACTCAAAGGAAGAGTAGCAAAGAGCTTAGAAATCTTTAAGAAGAAATCCAAAGGTATTTCCACCATCAATAAATAGATCCTGAAATAATTAACAATGTTTGGACATGGTGCTGCAAATATAGTCTGTACAGAATCCACATGTAATTTTATATTTATTATTTGTCTGTTTATTAGTTTTATGCTTTTTTTCATGTGATAGTATTTTTATGTAAACATATGAATTAACAGTTATTATTAATTTTATTTGTTAATTTAATTCAGTAGAAAACTTACCAGAGAAGTGCCAACTATGGGCCCCCTCCAATTTTTCCGATTTTTATATATATTGTAGTACTACCCTCCCACAAGCCCATTATAAAGTAATATGCGCAACTCTCAAGCAGTCCTCGAAATAATTTCAAAAATCCAGTAGCAAAAAAAAGTCTGATTGCCAGCCCCTCTCCTTCCCCCAAAAAAATAAAAATCACTTGCATAAATTTACCAGCAAATACATTTTCAACAACACGATCAGGGAAGTACTGTATTTGCCGGCGTATAAGACGCACTTTTTTCTTTCAAAATAGGTCTGAAAAATGGGGTGCATCTTATATGCCGGAGCATGTTATATTCCCATACTCAGTTTTTGATTACATACATTTCTGGAAATTTCCTCTATTCGGAGTTATACAATTTTTTTCTTGTTTCCTTGTGGAGTGTGGGAATATTACAGTTAGGTAGAGTTCAATGAATGCGCATGCACTGTCATCGACGATCACAGCTGGGTTCGTTTAAACTTTCCAATTTTTGTGAACAACTTTTAAGTGTGTGAAATTTCTACTGTTCAATTTTCTTAAATTCGTTGGCAAGTTATGGCTCAAAAACAACGTCGGCATTGCTATAACATAACATACAAACTACGTGTGTTGCGTATGCTAAAGAACATGGAAACAGGGCTGCAGAGAGGCATTTCGGGCCACCCCCAACTGAGAAAATGATAAGAACTTGGAAGAATCAGGAAGAGAATCTAAAAATAGCAACTCACAGTAAACATAACCTACGAAGAGGAACTGCACAATGGCCTGAACTTGAGGCAGAGCTGAATACTTGGGCTCTAGATCACAGAAAAGCGGGACTTTCAGTGTCTACAAAAATGATTATTCATCAAGCGAAAGCGATAGCGACTGATAGAGAGATTGCCGATTTTACTGGATCAACATCATGGTGTTCAAGATTCATGAAGAGAAACCAGCTATGGCCGTTTAAAGCGGGAAAGTCGTACGATACGGGAACGCACGAGCGGGGTTTCACTGTATTGTCAACAGATGATGCCACACTCCATTCTGAAAAAAATACCATGCGCTTCAATCGCTTTTTTACAGGATAGCATAAAAAAATTTTCTTCGTTCATTTTTTTCTTAAAATTTAGAGGCTCCTGAAAGCTGAGGCCCCAAGCTTTAGCTTATTTAGCGTAATGGTAAATTTGGCACTATGTGGGACCCGGAATTGTAAGTTTATCGCGTTTATACCACCCTGTATCACGTAAACGCGGCTAAATTTACAATTCCGTATCGTGTAAAATTCTCAATCAGATCATTCAAAGTATGTATTATATACTTTGAATGACCTGATTGAGAATTTTACACGATACGGAATTATACATATATATTGTCAACAGATGATGCCACACTCCATTCTGAAAAAAATACTATGCGGCGGGGCAAAACAAGCCCTTCCTCAGGCTGCCCACCCCTGCGGAGGGGTCAGACGGATTGTGGAGGACGGGGATCGATGGGCCGGGCATTCAAAGTATATTGGATAAACATAGCTTTAATAAATGTAATTTATTTTTAAAATATAATATATTATTACATATATGATTTTATAAAAATTTCCTATGTATATATTTTGCATATGTATGACTAATTGTCTGTTCATTTCTGATATTTATTTATCGGCTGAATACCAGTTCGGCTATATTGTATATTCATTCGGTTAAATTTCTATTCAGCAAAATCACTATCAGTAAACTGTCTGTTGGCCAAACGTCTATTAGTAAAGTGTCCGTTATTTTTCTATAAATATTATTTCAATTACACGTAATAATACTGTATTCGAGAATGTGCAATAATAATACAGTATATTACTACTGGTTCAATATATACTGATTGAAATTTTACGAGTAAATCAGATCAATTTTATGTCATTTATTTATCAATAAACTGAATCTAAATCTCGTTTAAGAGAGATACAATACCAATACGCTTCAACCATTTTTCCTTACAATAAAGTCAGATAGAATAAATTCTACACTTTAAATTTAATTACTTACCAGAGCTTTCTGACAATGAAATTACTACGATTCTGAATGTTTCGTAAATTCGACAATGAAATTTCTTTTTCTTTGTCCAAAAATTTGAATTTTCCATCAACAATTGGCTTCCGTTATAAGTAATCTAATAACATTCTCTAAGATAGTCTTCTCACTGTATACGTTGAAACTTTTCAAAATTTATCTTTTTTTACCTTTAACAATCGCTCGATATTTAAATTTATTTATTTATTTATTTATTAAAAAGGAGTTAAATTAATAGTGACTCTCTTAAAAATATCCTGAACTCAGTTCTTTCTTCACTTTTTGTCCTTCTGTATTTTCTGAAATTTTGTATCTTTCGCCATGTATAATATAGAATTGTTTGAATTTAAATTATGCAAATAAATTTTGGAAAAGGTTCTATAGTTATAGGAGAAATACTGGTTAGAATATATTCGAACTAAATACGAAATATGGAGACAATTATTCATAAAAACAAACAATGTGCAATAAAAACATAGTTGAGGAAAGATTGCTGTAAACTTTTATTTAAACATCAGGCCAGTATTTTCTCCAAAAATGCATTTTTCATAAAATTTATTTGTCTATTCAATTCGGTATATTGATAATAATTAAAAGTGATAGTAAATAAATTAATAACGATATCCGATACAATAATAAAAATAAATAATAAAGATAATAATTAAAAGTGATAGTAAATAAATTAATAACGATATCCGATACAATAATAAAAAGTTTCCATATAGCTGCGACTCAGTTCTCACCGATAAAGTCCACGGTCTGCGCTTGTGCGAGATTGTGAATCGTATGGGTGCGTTCCAAACCTCAACAGCAAGTCATCAGTGATTAATCTCTTATGACGTCAGAAATAACTCAACATCAGTTTGCTGAGTATAGTGATAAGACGGCGGTTAACATAGTGGTAAAGAAAACAATAATAAATGTTATAATTTTATTAGCGTCATTAGAAAGCACTGAACGCACCCTTGTTTATTTGCCAATAAACAAGGGTGCGTTCTAAACCTCAACAGAATAATCAGTGATGAGTAAAAAATCTCAGCAAATCATTCCAAAACTCAACAAGCCAATCAGTGTTTGAGCTCATCAGACGCTCAACACAGTCATCAAAATCTATAGATGGTGAGTGTGCTGACACCGGTTAACACTGTTTATCCAACATCGCGGTAAAAGTAGTTCCTACTAAATGATAAGATTTTAAAAGTTAGAGAGTGTAGCAAATCATTATCATCATTGTTGTTTATTGACAAATAACTTTTACTGTTTTCTAATGACGTTAATGAAGTTATAACATTCATTATTATCTTCTTCATCACTATGCTAACCGTCGTCTTATCACCAGATTCATCTAGTTGTTCCAGAAACAAACTAATGTTGAGTTATTTCTGACGTCATAAGAGACTAATCACTGATGACTTGCTGTTCAGATTTGGAACGCACCCCAACGACGATGATTATGATTTGTTACACTCTCTAATTTTAAAATCTTATCATCTAATAGGAACTACTTTTCCGTGATGTTGGATAAACGGTGTCAACTGGTGGATCAATAGGTGTCAACACCTATAGACTGCGATGGCCGTGTTGAGCATCTGATGAGCTCAACAGTGATTGATTTTGGAACGGTTTGCTGAGATTTTTTACTCATCACTGATTAGTCTGTTGAGATTTGGAATGCACTCTCTGTTTCGGTCGTATGGTTGACTGATAAAAACCGTTTTTTGTCGTTATGTTTTCGGGACAAGAAGGAAGCTGTCTGATGTAACCCAAAATCTTAAAATTCGCTTTCAGCGGTTTATTATAGCAGATGATCTTTATTAAAGATAGTAGAGGATAGAATAGAAATAATTTATGAGAATCGAGAGAATTTACGATAATACAGTGTCGGCGATTCGAACTAACTTTGAGTTGCTGAAAATGACTGATAACTTTCTAAAACAATACGATTTTCTCGTTTAATTATCTGTCGGGGTCGAGTCATAGCTGTGCAAAAACTCTCCAATAAAATATTTTCCCCAGAAAAACTAAATAAATATATTTAATGAAATACTGCATTTTATTTAAGATTCTAAATTTGAAAGTAATCAACCAATTCGTGTAAAGTTTCTCTGGAATTAACAATACTGTACTATAATTATTATTAATTAAAAATAAATTTTAGTGCAGAAAACTGGGAACTGTTCCATGGGATTCTGCTTTTGTGCAAATTCAAAATATATACAGGAGAAGGATCAATATTCTTTTCTAGAAACAATAATGAAAATATTTATAAACATCGTAAGTTCGATATTTTATTGTAGCTGAAAAATTATGGGATCATTAACAGATTTCCCTAATCTCATCTTTAACGTAAATATTATAATATTGATTTTAATTTTTATCTAATACAAACAGTAGATAAATTTTTTATTACATCGAAAATTTGACTTATCTTTCATTTAATTATAATACAGTACAGTATGACCCCGTTTTTCGCGGGGGATACGTTCCAAAGAAACCAAGCACTAAATGAAACAGCGTTAAACGAGGTCATCTTAACACATAAATAATGGGAATAGGTGAAACAGTACAGTGAATAAAAAAATATACGTAGCATTTTTGTTTATTTTATTTTGCAGCATGTATTATTACTGTTGTATGACATCAATTATATACATTTTATATTGCTAATATCGATTTGTAATCATTTATGAAAAACAAAAATATTCGAGTAAATAATTTATGTTTGTGATAAGTAAGGCTTTTCCTCATTTTGAGACTTTTCGTTTTTTCATTAAGAAGTCATCAACGTCGTTTGCCTTTTCCTTTTTCGTTCAGCAAGCAATTGTCGATAGGAAGAAATCCACAGTAATAATTATTTTTATTACTGTAAAAAAGTTGACGACTGATCATAAATATGAACGTGACCGCAGTAGACTTTCTTATCCTTTCATTGCATTGATATCAAACGCACTGCGAAACGGCATAGGAGTATCAAAGCAACAAATTTGTGCTTTTTTGGATTTATGTCAGTATAACGCTTTGAAAAACAGCGCCAAAGTGAATCAATAAAAAAAATAGAATTTAAAGTATCAAAGCAACAAATTTGTGCTTTTTTGGATTTATGTCAGTATAACGCTTTGAAAAACCGCGCCAAAGTGAATCAATAAAAAACATAGAATTTAAAAAAACGCGTTATAGCGAAATAACGTTAAACGGAGCAGCGTTAAGCGGGGTCTTACTGTATTTAAAATATTTATCAGATAATTTCTTAGAGGCAATTATCGTTTTATAAGGTAATCTTCTTCATGTTTTATCTTAAGAAAAATTATTTATAATTTAGAATATTTCGCCTTATTTGACAATATAGTATAGTATTTATTAAAGAAATTAAATAAAAACTTAATTAGAGTGAATTATTTAGTGCCATCTTTGAACGATATTACGAATCAAGATGAAGTATTTCCCTAGAAAGATATCAATATTTTCTGATTTAGACAGCATTCGGAATTTATTAAGATTTCAGCATTAATTTTGTATTCTAACTCGAAGTTTCAAACAAAACTAACGGAACTTCTAAAATATGCGAAATTACTTATTAATTTTCGGAACTGCTTTTATTGAATAATTATGTAAATGTTATAAACCTATATTTAATAAATTAATATGCATTATATTGATTTTATAATTAAAAAATTATTATTTACGAAAACGAGTCTATAATTTTGAATAAGATTAAAATCTTTCTGTTACGAAATCAATTAATCTTAAATAATAGTTTTTAAATTAAGCACATTATAAATTTTCATTGTTAAGTATTCTAAAGAAATTACTATATCATATTCAAGGTTTTCGTCATGATTTGTTCGAAACTATTCGGTTTCCTCTTCATATTTTTACTAACAGTCGAGAATAATGCCGAATTGTATGGTAAGTATGCATGAATTTTAATTTTTAAATTGGCAAATATATTTTTAAAAATATATATTTAATGTTTTTTAGAACGTGAACAAATCTGTTCCATGGGATTCTGCTTTTGTGCAAATTCAAAAGATATACAGGAGAAGGATCAATGTTCTTTTCTAGGAACAATAATGAACATATTTATAAACATCTTAAGATCGATATTTTATTGTATCCGAAAAATTATGGGATCAATAATGTTGATAATCGGCAAAATTTTCTGTTGCATCTTCAGCAGCATCATGGAGGTCTTGAATTATTTTCATCGTTTATTCAGACCAAAGCATCCGTGTTCATTCTTAACAGATATAGATAAAAAGAAGCAAGAAATAAAGAATATTTTTTACGACTATTCTAAAGATGGAGAAATCACTATTCGGATTCGTTGCAATGATAAGATGAAAGAAGAATACAAGAATAACTTTAAGAGAATGGGAACTATTTCTCACATTAATTATGGCGGCAAATCGTATCGGGATTATAAATTTAGCTATATGAAACGGTTAAAGGATATAATAAAAAAATTCACGTAAATACATACACTTCTGGTGATGATACAAAATTGATAACTTCGATTCCATTTTCTGAAAAAGATCTTTTTTCTCATGACTTCTAGAAGAAATTTCTAAATTATAAAAATTTATTTTACACAAATTATAATTTTTAAGTTATTAATTTTATATAAAGCTGACGATAAATATTTTATCTTTAATAAAGTAAAATTGAATATAATTTCCAGTACACTAATAAGTTATTTTATAATAAGATAAACATTTATGAAAGTGATGATAAACATAAATTTTTAAACTAAGATTGTTAAAATACTATTAAACTATTCTATATTGCACCTACTTTAATCATATAAAAAAGAACTCTAATACTGCAGTAATTTCATTTTTATTTCATTATCTGTAGTAATTTCATTTTTTATTACATTGTGAGATATGGCCACTTAACTATACTTGATTAGTATAGTTAAGTGAGCTATAATTAGATTAAATTAACCTAATTTAGAAATAATTCAAAATTTTGGGAAGTTTCCATTTATTTAGCCGTGAAATTTAAATTTAAATTTTTCTAAAAATTTTACAGCACAAAACGAAATATTTGCAGCATAATTCAGCAAAATACGATAGAAGCATATTTCAATAGTTGATTTGTTACATTTCTAGAGAAGAGAATTATTTCTCCAGCCTGCCTTTTGAATCATGAATTTTTAAAAGAATTTCATTCTGATAATTGTTAAATCTAATTCCACTTGTGGTGCAAACGTTTCTCTAGTCCCGTTTATAATAAGGGATTTCTTGAAATATTTCACAGTGCAAAACAATGATATAAAAATTTTTGAAATGCCTGGTTTCCTGTAGCAGTCGCCACTCTCAGATAGAATCAACCATAGACTATAGTGCCTGCTCCAAGTTGGTTGTAATCTTGATTGTAATAGACTGGAGTGACTGCTCCAATATTAGAAAAACGAAGACGTCATTTGGTTGAATACTTTTGTACTTTTTAAAATAATAATATAAATATTAAACCGTATGAAAGGTATCTTTTTATGATGTACGACACAGGAATAGTAGGTGTAAAATTATATTAAGCTGTTGTTAAGCTTGGCACTTACTACATATTGTAATACGAAGATGATCTTAATTAACTTAAACGATTTAGTAGAAAAGTCTCCTATTACAAGCAGTAATAGGAGCACAAGACCTTAGGCGACAACATTTAGACAGCAAAAACTATAAAAATAAATATTGTAAATACAAATTTAAAAACTGTACTGAAAATTTGCTTTCAATTTACAATTTTTAAGCTGAAGGTCCACATTAAAAAAGCATTATAAAAAAGAATTCTATAGTGTCTTGATGGATATTTGAAACCGATGCTGTCTATATATACAGTATTTAAGATATAGTAGTATAAAACTAAAATATCTGAACATTTCAATTAATCTATCACTTGGACATTTTGTTATACGCATTCGATTTTGTTCGAACATTCATAAAATACAATGTAGTTAAATATATTTAGTATACTGTATTAATATTCGATATACGAATACTGGATACGGAAGATTCTGCTTTTCACGGAATCCGAGATTTTTGCATAACATTTTTAGTTATAATCAATTGGGAACCGATAAGTAGCTATATGAAAAAGTACTTATTACAACGAAGTATGGAACCGATAAGTAGCTATATGAAAAAGTACTTATCACAACGAAGTATCGATACCTGTGCGCGACGCTATCTTGAAAGGGATAATGTCTTGCCCGACACTTTCAGGTATCGGATACTGTGCGCGACGCCATTTTGAAAGGACAATGTCTTGCGTGACAATTTTCAAGATGTAAAATTATACGAATTCGTGTTATAGAAAAGAGATTTCGTTACATGAATTCGTGTTATAGGAGAGCACGTTATACGGGAGTTTACTGTAATACATCTTGAAGGGGTCGCGCAAGAATATATTCAAATTCCTTGGCAAGAGCATTTTCAAGATGATGTAATTATATATCTTGATACAAATATACGGGTATATTATATATTAATGTCTATATACTATATAAATCCATAAATTGCATAAGTAACTTATGGATTTCAGCATAAAATCATAACCCACATAATCGTAAGAACAATTTCCGGCGTATTTTTGGCATCGTAATGACGAAACATAGCAGGGTTTTTGCATTACGATGATGGTCACGTGACGTTTTATGTTCAATATGGCAGCGGTACATGGTTCATTTACCAATTCCGAGGTAAACTTTTCGAAATATCTAATCGGTGCCGCTTTCGCCCATAATTCTATTATAATTTTTGACCAGCTTGAGATCTATCGAATGGTATCACATTTGGCAATTCCGTGAAAAGCAGAATCCAGCCCTGGATATTAATTTTCCTCAATATTATTTTCAATAATAGTTACAATTTGTATTAATTCTCTAAATTATAAAATAAATTTACAAATTGTAGAATTAATATGTTAAAATTAAAATGAACATATTATAAGATTCTAGTTGAACCATAACACGCTGCTGATTGGACGGTGAATTTTTAATATAGCGGAATTGTCGATTCGTATTTTATACATCAGTCGGTGGGCGGCGAATTTTCAATTCTAATCAGCAGCGTGCTATGGTTCAACTAGAATCCTACCTTATATATCATTGTTTGCATTTGTAATGATTAGCTAAATTGGTTTAATTAATTAATTTAAATAAATATATCTTTTGATATACTGCATTTAGAATATCATTATCAAGCAAAAGAATTGACCAATTAAAATATATTGATATTGCAAATTAGAGATATTTCAACACATTTTTTTTTACCATTTCCACTATTCTCGAAATTCCGTATGGAGTTTTAAAAAACTTAGTATCCATTCCACCTATCGCCATTTTGAATTCTGGAAACTTCTTAATTGACGTCAGAAAATCGTTTCATATTAAAATTTAAATGCATGTTCGAAATAGCCAATAGAAATGCAAATTAAAGCGTAGTTTCGTAGAATTTTTTGAAATTAATTAATGAATTTATTTTTGAATTATTAAAATTATGGAGATAAGTAAATTGCTTATATTTATTATTATAAATTAAAGTTGTGGTAAATATTAGTAATCAGTATTAAATTATTCAATTATAAAATGATCAGAAGTCCCGGTTTATGCGGGACTGTCCCGGATTTGAGTTGTTTTTTTTCCCCGCAACGAAAATTGTTCCAGATTGGACATTTAATCTTTTTAACATTTTCGCAATGGCACAAAGTAACTGTTTACTTCATACTAGATGACGCTATTATTATTAACTGGCAACAAATAATCGGCCGGATTAGTGAAAACGCTTCGGCTTTTCACTCTGGAAGACTCGGGTTCTAATCTCGGGTCTCACCCCTTGTAAATATTTATGCCAGACGTAGCCCATTTATTTTAGTAAGTGTGATGGACAGATCCTAATAGTTAATAAAAAAAATATAGTACCTCAATATGGATTATAAAACCATTTTGTTATTATAATTTTTTATAAATATACGGTTTTCGATAATTTCGAATGAAGTACTCAAAATACTCCAAATTTCGCATTTTCCTAATCGTTTAATCTTTAATGTTTCGAGGAAAGAGAAAAATAGATTTAACGGTTATTGAGGGTGAATTTTTTAAAAAAACTGTAATTTCATGTATTTTATGCTAAAAAAATTTCAAGTTATGAAAAACTAACAAATAAAAATGGAGTGAATAAAATTTTATTTTATTTTGACAAAGATTATAAACAATTAACAAGGGCATAATTACACTTTTAATAACATATAATAGCACTATTATTACCAAATAAATAAATAAAGTCGACCAGATAGCCGCGTGGTAAAGCTGTGGCATATCACTCTGGTGGATTCAGGCCCCGCCCGTTGAACCCCATCTTTCAACCATCCGGTTGACAGGCCGGATTGGCTGCGTAGAAACGCTTCGGCTTTCCACTCTGGAGGACCCGGTTTCGAGTCTCGGGTCCCACCCCTTGAAAATATTTATCATGGGCCCGGCCCGTCGATCCCCGTCATCCACAATCCAGCTGACCCCTCTGCAGGAGTGGGCAGCCTGTGGAAGGGCTTGTTTCGCCCTTCCACACTTAGTACTCTTACTGAGTGGAAAGTGGCGTCATCTGTTGACAAAAAAAACCTTCCGGTTGACCCCATCATAGGAGTTAGTCAGCCTATGATGGGCTTTATAAGTGGCCGCCATCAGATATAGTATATCCCTCGTGTGATATGGCGGCTTAAGGTTAGGTTAGTTTAGTTAAGCCGTCATATCCTCACGGGATATTCTTTATCTGGTGGCAGCCACTTATAGAGCCCATCACAGGCTGGCCAAAACCCATGATGGAGTCAACCAGATGGTTGAAAGATGTGGTTCAACGGGCCGGGCCCGGTCCCCTACTGAAAAACTGAAGGTGTGGGACCCGGATTTGAACCCGGTTCTAGGATGGTAAGCTATAGCTTACTACACGGCCATCCGGCCGACATGACGGCTTAACCTACCTATAGTTCCCGGCACGAAAGTTGGAGGAAAAGACGATGCGTATTTGATGAAAATGTTATTCAACCAATCGAAACGGTCAGGAGACAGAGCATTACTTATTCCAGATACTTCCGTTAGTGAAATCACAGACGACATAAGGCTTATCTTTTGCAATATGATAAAAAGTTAATTTATACTTTTTTCGGATTATTTATACGAAAACAGTATTATATTATATTATAAATAAATGTAAGACTGCTTAATGGCATCTACTTATTATTATCATTATTCAGTACAAGTATATACAGTAGTAGTTTCAATCAAGGACTGGCAGCTCTCAATCTGCAATCCTGCCACCATAATTAGAATTACAAAAAATAGATATGTGATAAACACATGACTTGATAGAATTATTTACTAATTTTCGAATAATGATCCATCTCGATGTCTTAATAGCATATTTCACTTGTTGGCCCCCCACTTTTGAATTTTTAAATTTTTTCTTTTGCACTCGTTTCCACCTCGTTAGCACTTTTGCACTTTTAATATTTTCGTTTGCACCCCCACCGTTTACCCCCAAAGCCAAAACAAAATGTCGGCCGGATGGCCGCGTGGTAAAGCTTTGGCTTACCACCCTGGAGGATCCGGGTTCAAATCCGGGTCCCACACCTCCAATTTTTCAGGAGGGGTCCGGGCCCGGCCTGTTGAACCCCATCCTTCAACCATCCGGTTGACCCCATCATGGGTGCTGGCCAGCCTGTGATGGGAGCTATAAATGGCCGCCGCCAGATACAGAATATCCCATGAGGATATGGCGGCGTAATAAAACTAACCTAACCTAACCAAAACAAAATCGGGGCCCAGTTCACATTTTCTAATTTTCGAAATTTTTCTTTTGCACTCTTTAGCAAATTGTTAGCAGCTTTTGCACTTTTAATATTTAGTTTCTAGACCCAATAGTTTGATCCCCAGAGCCAAAATAAATTCGATGAGACTAACCTGATACTTGCTTCTTTATTGATGTCATTAATCATAAATCACTTCATAACATATAATGCATAGAAATACCATAATTTACTAGCAATTATTATAAACAAAATAGCTATTTCTAAATACAAAAAGTATTATAAGATATCAGTCTGTAATATTTAACGAATTTTATTAATTCTTATCACTTAAAGTATTCAGTAATTTGACTATTCTCTTTCACAAATCCCTAAATAAACAAACTCTTAAAATATGAATTTTTATGGTGACTCGTAAAATATGAATTTTATGGTAAAAATATGAATATTACGCAAAAAATTTTTATTTTGTAATAACAGTTATTACATCTATAACATTTTCTATTTTACTCTAATTGGCCTTGAGATAGTTTGTTGACACTCTACATCCAACACCACAAGCAGCACAGTAAAGTAGGCTTGGCTGCAATTTCCCGTGAAACAAATGGCCGTCAAAAAACAATAAAAGTGCCACGTCCCTCTTTATTGCCTGGGGTTGTTTACATTAGGATTTTTTTTTTATTTCATTAAATTATCTGTAAAAGTAAAGCAATAAATGACCAAATAAGTAAAAATAATCTATATTTTACAAGAATTAACCAATATTTTCGTATTATTGGTAAAGTTTTTCAATTTTATGAATTTTATAGTTCGTCATAGTAAAATTCCATGTTTTGCTTAAAATTTCAAAAATAAATTTATCTCACCCCAAAATCAAAATAAGATTACTAAAATATAATTGGATAGAAAACAAAATCGATAAGATTCAATGAAAAATAATCCAAATTCTACGAATACAATCCATTCACATTTTCTATCTGTGGAACGGAATTAAAAAAGAAATTTTGGCAATCGGAAAATTTAGGACCCTCATCAGAGGCACCTATTTTCACCCAATAAACACCATGTGATAGGTCTACTGTAATTCCCAAAAAACACCACTCTGCGATAGGTCCACTGTATAATTCAAGATTGAATTTTATTTATATGACTTTTTATTGTTTTTTATCATTTTTTGTTCTGCCATCTTGCAGTCTTATCACAGCAAAGGAACTCAATAGGTTAAATGTGTGTTTATTTTTGTCATCTATTGAGACTATAATTAATGATAATATTTATGAAACT
Source organism: Olivierus martensii (assembly GCA_000484575.1). Lineage (NCBI taxonomy): Eukaryota > Metazoa > Arthropoda > Arachnida > Scorpiones > Buthidae > Olivierus > Olivierus martensii. The sequence continues at coordinate 25,680 of AYEL01085545.1, read as the reverse complement.
ACATGAATGTGAAAAAATAAATTATATGCATTTTGCAAAATATTAAACAAATTAAGCTGAGTCATCAGAAAACAAACTTTTCAGATGAAGAATTTTATTACATTATTCCATCATTTCTGGAATATTCAATATTTTTTTAAAATGATTATTCTAAAAAATTATTGAATAACTCAATTATCTAAATCAGATCATTAGAAAGAACGTTGCCAAATATGACAATTATAGCTTTTGCCATTTAGGTATTAATGGATTCAAAGAGATACACAAATTAAAAACAATCAAAAATACATATAAGATTAGGTATGTAACAATCAAAAATAGTAAATGTACAATTTTATGAAAAAATAAACTTATAAATAAATTTGCTTCCTTTTTATTTATTTATTTTCAATAACTCCAGTTGAAAAAAAACTGTTATTTTTTAATAACTGGGTTATAAAATTATGCATTTTTGTGATGACAGCTTATTTGGTATCAGGAGAAGGCATTAACTCAACGAGAGTGAAAGAACTAACTTGTATTATCACCCAAATCTCACTTTAAAGCTAACAGATAAAATTTGGTTAATTCTATCTGATTATGTTTTATATTTCCTATTCATATATTTGGAAAATATTTGAAATTTGATATACATAAAAAAAAAATCACCAAATGAGCCAAATGAATTTAATAAGTTTATTTTTCTTGTAGTGCCACTGATATTTTTTAAAATTTATTTTTGAATTATCTATTATCATTTAGTAATGTTCAGAATTATTATTTTGAGTGTTTTATCATGTGAATTTGTAATTGCCAGATATATCCATTATCAATAATAAGCCAACAAGGGTAATTTACAGTAATCTCATAATTTTGTCTTATTAACTGAAGGAGATACTGCACAACCGTTGTTGGAAAATCAGCAATATTTGTATTCATGCAGTACTTTTATTTTAAATTTATAAAAATACAAATATATCTTGATACTTCAAGGTATTAAAAATAGGATAAAAAAAAGTATTTCAGTAAATATGGCATTTCAATCTGTTAAGAATCTTTTTAATATGAAATAATTACTAACATTCAATTAGTGTTTGTTTTATTTTTTTTCTACCAATAAGCAAAATTCTCAAAATTATATTGATATTTCCAAAACTGTATTTTATTTTTACATCATACTTCCTAAATAAATTTATTCTGAAATTAAATTTTTACAATTATAAATGTTCCCATTGACTCATACCTGGGGATAAAAAATAATTTACTTTATCAGACTTACAATTAGTGACAGAGTTGCAAGTTGGATGGCAAATCATTCAACTCCAACTCCTTAAATATGTAAGATCCGACTCTGACTCTGGGCAGTTTAAAATTCCGACTCTGACTCCACCCAAAAACCTCCGACTCCCCGACACCAACTCTGCAACCCTGATTAATGGATTCAACCTTTTTCTATTTTTAAGATATCAATTACAAAAAATAAATTATTATGAGAGTAATTTTTATTACTGAATTATTGCATGTAAAAAATGCAAATTTTATTGTCTTCAATTTCCTCTACTATATCTTAATAAGTAACCATTCACAGTATGTATTCACAAATTCAGCCATCTATAAAGCCAAATATTTGGATATATTCAGAAAATTTGGCATAAATAAATGAATAAATTTATATTTATGAAATATAAATATAAATTAGGACTACATTAAAAATTTTCATCTGAATAATAAGCACAGCAGATTTTAATTTACAGAATTGTATTAAAACAACAATTAATACAGTACACTCCCGAGTATCCAGCCTAATGTGGCGGAAGGGCAGGCCGGATAACAAAAAAGCCAGATAGGCCGGAGTTCTATTGTATTTGTTCAGGTACTTCGCAGGCCGGATAACAAAAAAGCCGGATAGGCCGGAGTTCTATTGTATTTGTTCAGGTACTTCTCTTTGGTTAAGAGAAAAATGTTAAAGATCTCTCTCTAATAAAGGAAGTTGTTTTTGTTAAACGTCGTCTCTGTTCTATCTGCCGACTCTCATTACCCATTCTTACGCGAGTCGCTCACCGCTCTTTAGGCCAACGCCTGTCAACATCGTCATCGGGCCTGCGGGCCTCACACAATGAACAACGAGCAGAACGCTGCTCTTTTATGTCACAACTTGTATTTTGCACATGACACATAGGAGGATTGTAGCAGACACCCACTTCCAATGCTTTGCAATGTTGCCAATGAACGCCTTGCCTTCCTCATTTAATTACGATAAAAGAAAACTAGGCTGGATAGTGCGGAGGCCAGATAGTCACGAGCTGGATACTTGGGAGTGTACTGTATTTAAAATTAATAAAAAATAGAATCAACACTTACAACAAATCCATAATTCTTGATGACATCACATTCTTCAACTTTTCCATATTTTTCAAAAAGCTGTTGCATATCTTTATTCTGGCATGATTCTGGTAAATTTCCAATATAAATCTTTGTAATTTTCTGAAAAAAATTCATATAGGTTTTTTTTATTCATATCATCTCTTTTTATATAAATTACAATTCATTTAATATGTCTAACAATTTCTTAATTTTTCTATATAAAATATTTTGAATAAAATATTATTGAAATATTGAATTTATTCAATATAATTCCATCACAAACTTAGAAGGCATAACAACATTTGACAGAACTCCTTTTCTGTTTGCTGAGTTCGACTTTTCGGGCCGGTCCCCGAAAAGTTTCAAAATCGGGGTTTCACTGTATGTATTTTTCTAAAAATAAAAGAATTAATTTTCTAAAAGTAAAAATTATTTATTTTAATAAGGCCCAAAAATCTCTCGTGCATTGGACTCCCTTTGGCAAAATTCACTGCTGATGGAAAAGCTGCCCTCTGAGAATCCCAAACAACTCTGGTCACCAGTTCATCAGGTTTCCAACTTCTGGCCATTATGACAAAGTTGAACTATTAACAGCTCAGAAAAATCACTAGAGCACACAATCCCCTTGTAACATAAAATTGTGCCTAAAGAGAGATCCAACAGAAAATATTTTATAAATGTGCAGAGCACTTAATCTGTTACTATTGTATGGGAAAGCAAAATGGTGCACTTCCAGTAAAAATTTTTATTATATAATGCAATATTTATTTCAGAAAATCATATATAATTGTGACTTCTACTTTTTAATATGGATTTTTTAAACCATATTATATTCAGATTAATATATTCTTTTTAAATTTACAAAATACTTGCATATGTTACCTTCCTTATAGTTAGATATAGCAAAATTAAAGGGGATTATTTATTTATAAATAAATGCTTAATTAATGAGATACCATGCTTATTTTCATACAAAAACCAATTTCATACTTCAAGTTGATATATCCTCCAAGTTAAGTAAATTGTTTATTGTAATCAAGAAAAAACACTTAAACAGAAACATTTTCAGCTTACCATTTTACTTTATTTTAGTTAAGGAAGAACTAATAGTACACTGAAAATATTTCTCTTTTAATAATTATTACCTATGTAAGTGCTCTGTTTTTTCTTGTGTTTGGTGGAATACAAGAATAAAGTTAACAGTTAAATATTGTTAATGGGCAATCCATAAATTTTGGACATTTCTGACTTCCAGAAACTCTGACTTATGAAACTCTCCAAGTTTAAACCAAACATTGTCTTATATTGAGGATTACTTGTATGTTGTTTGGATTTAGCAGGATTTTAACTTTTAAATATAAACAAAATCAAAGCACTTAATAACAGTATAGGAAAATTTTAATTCAGAAATTGAACAAACGTTTTTCATTTAGTATATTTTTGTGCTTTCTCCTCTTGACTCTTTCCAATGTTTCTGATATTAAACATTGTTTCATATTTGGCACTTGTTTGATTATTTTCACTTCTCCCCAGTTCACTTTTATGTTCGATGTGTAGCATTCCGCCACCAGAGCTGCTGTCATGTTGCCATTACTTATGTCCCTTTCATGTTCCTGGAGCCTTTACTTTAGGGTGCGGCCGGTGACCTCTATGTATGAGGCTTTTTGTTTTCTATTTAAATTTCCCACCAAGATACTGTAGACTCCTGATTTTTCATTTTTCTGTTTGGGGTCTTTACAATTCCTAAGTAAATTGAAGTTTGTTGCCACTCTTTCGATGGCCATCTTCTTTCCTTTAATCTTAAGGTCTGTTTTATTACTGGATACTTAGATAGCCTATACAGTACTTTAATATATTCTTTGTTTACTTGATGATGGTGTAAAGCACTGAAAACATTTGTTCAATTTCTGAATTAAAGTTTTCTATACTGCTGTAAGTGCTTTGATTTTGTTTATATTTAAAAGTTAAAATGAGGTGAATAGCAGTAATTGAAAGTTAGCAGGATTTGGCAGGATTTTGCTTTGTTGGGATTTTCACCTTTTAGTGTTTTAATTGTCAGAATTTTGACTTTTAGAATTTTAATCTAGAGTAAAGTGACTAGATTTTTTATGATAGAATGTGGGATGTGCCCAAATAAAAATAAAAAAAACATTTAACACAATCATGTGGACACCATTTTCTTAGTTTATTTAGTTGTGCATTATTGAAATGTTTTGAATCTAAGCTAGATTCAAGACATACAATCAATTCTTGCTATTCGTGGATTCCATATTCGCGAATTCGACTATTCGCGAAAATTTTTTTGTAACCACAAAATCAGTATTCGCGAAGCTTTCGCGCTTATTCGCGGATTCCCGCTGAGCAGTGAAATTATTGTAACCAGTGTAAACTTTCTCTTTCTCTAAGAAAGAAAACTGAATCGGTTTACCGGAAAATTTCTCATTACTTATCCTTGCTCGCTCCACAGACCTCAGGTAGGTCAAAAGACTGTTCATCTCATCTGCAGGTCCATAGAAATGTGACCCTATGCTCGAATGCAACCTCAAATTTAGGCACCTAAATTCCTGCACATTTGCTCCTTATGCTGAAATTTTAGATCTGAGGCAAAAAACAGCGCAGACAACGCTGACGCAGTTTTCAAAGAGAAAAGAAAGTTCAGAAAGACAACCTTGCAATATCAAAAAACTATCAATCAAAAATAAGATTTTATTTACTATGTTGCAACATCAAAAAACTATCAATCAAAAATAAGATTTTATTTACTACAAGCAACATCAAAAAACTATCCATCAAAAATAAGATTTTATTTACTACATAGTTAGTGTTTTAACATCAAAAAACTATCAATCAAAAATAAGATTTTATTTACTACATAGCTAATCAAAAAACTATCAATCAAAAATAAGATTTTATTTACTACATAGTTAGTTTCAGAAAGACAATGTGATCAACTGTCACATCAAACATCTTGCAACATCAACTATCAATCAAAACTAAGATTTTATTTACTACATAGTTAATGTTTTAAACAGTTTTTCAATACAAGAAAACAATGTGTCAACTGTTAAATCAAACAATAAAGTGTCAGCTGTCACATCAAACATCTTGCAACATCAAAAAACTATCGATCAAATATAAGATTTTATTTACTACATAGTTAATGTTTTTAAAAATTAAATAAATTTTACTGTAATTATTACTGTATATAGTCCTGTAAACTGCATATACTGTAATTATTGTTATATACTGTAATGTAATACATATTAAATAAGGTGGCTGTAAACAGAAAAAAACACATGAACCAAGTATGAAAATGTTGGGGCAGGAACCTAACTCTGTATTTCCCATAGGCACAATGGTTCACTATTCACTAATTCAGTATTTGCAAAGAATTTATGGAATGTAACTACTGCGAATAGCAAGAATCGACTGTATATTTATTATATCATCATCATTTTCAGGCATTTATTAATATAAAAATTATAAAAAAAACACAGAAACATTCTGTTAAATTAATAATAAAATTAAAAACATTCTTCTTTTCATAACAAAAAATTAACTACACAGAAAATAACAATCTCAATACAAAAAATATCAAAAATGACTATATAGATATAACTATCAATATAACAAATAATATTAAATAAATAATTACATTACTTATATGTACTTTTCTGCAGAGTGAAATTTTTAATAAATCTTCATTACTGGGAATATTCTTATAAAATTCTTCACAGGAATTGGAAAAATTGTACATAACTTTCAACTCAAATTCTGGAAGCCATATAATCTGGGACATCTGGTCACCTTAACCTAGTGTCTTTATATAGAACTACAGAAATTATTAAATAACATAATTTGTTTTATTTTTAATTGATTCTCTAAAAATAATTTTTATAAATAGGTTGAAAGTTATTTTATACAAATTGTATTTATTTTTTGTTATATGTCTGTTAATTTTATTAATTATTATATACATTAATTATAATTTATTCATTTTTAGTTTATTGACAAAGGATTTAGAAGATTTGGAAAGAAGATTTGAATATAATTATATTGAATTGCATTTGGTAATTATAAGTTTTAATATTTAAAATATATCAATATATTGAATTGTATTAAATATTTTATATCACTAAATGCTGAAATATAGTATAATTAATTGATTTAATTTTTAAGTAAACAAAATTTTTTAAGGAAAATATTTAAAAAAATATTTTTTAAATAAAATATTTTTTAATTCTTTAGAATTAAATTACTAAAAGATAAAATTTGAATATTTTATTTTAGTTTAAAGATATTTTATTTTCTAACACACAATGAAATATACAAATATAATACAGGTTGATTATCAAAAATCTGGCACCTCGAGATCTGAGAATTGCCGGATTTTCAAAAATTCCAGATTTTTGATGTATATGTATGCAGTATATATTTAACAGAAAAAAACTACTTGTACAATGCTTTAAAGAAATAAAATTAAACACTAAATGAAAAGCAAATGAAATTTTATCGTTAAATAACTAAATAAAAGATTGTAGTTCTACAGAATGTTAATTTAACTAAATAAAATAGTTTCTCAGAATTTTAATTCAACTAAATATAATAATTTTATAGAATTTTAATTTGTTACTGTACCCTTGAGAAAAGTTAAAAGATTTTATATAATGCCAATAAGCAAAAAAAAAGCCAGAAAAAATGCCAAAATATTAAAAAAAATAATTCTAACACCAACCATGTCTAAAAAATGCCAAAAAGAGCTCATTTGGCATCAAAAAAGTCAATCTGGCAACCCTAGTTGCAAGCAAGACCAAACATCTGATTCTGGAGTACAGCACCATCAAAACATAAACTGCACTTCCAGAAAGCAATGGCACGCCAATGCGATAAATTTAAAAATTCGCTCTGACAGTCATGCCGGAAAACTGATGGAACCGGAATATTGTTTGCCAGATTTTTGATAGCCTACTTCGACTCGCAACTCAGGACTCAAACTCAAATGAATTGGTTAAATAAAAAAGACTCTGTGGAAACTGGTGGAATAGAGATATACACTGACGGGTCTAGAATGGAGGGAGGCACAGGAGCCGGATTGATAATAGTTAACTCTAGGAATAATATCCTATTCCAAGGATCCTACAGGCTGAGTGATCACTGCACAATAATGCAGGCCAAACTCTATGCAGTTTATAGAGGACTAAGTAAGATCAACGAAAACAAAAACCAGTCCACACAATTCCATGTTTTTACAGACAGCAGCTCTGTCCTCCACGTGATAAATAACAGAAATCATCGATCATATCTTGTTAATGGGATCAAGGACATTTTGGAGAGCCTTCAAGAAACCAAGATTGTCACTGTGAATTGGGTTAAAGGGCACAATGATAACCAATGGAATGACCTTGCGGACAAATTGGCCAAAAGGACCACCAAGTGGAATCTTCCTATATAGTACCGAAGGCTACCTGTTAATTTCACTAAAAACAAGATTAAGGATTTTATTAACAACCAATGGCAGAATGACATCACTGGACATATTACTTTTGACTTTATTCTGTCCATTCACAATATTCTTAAGAATAAATACTTTTCAGCCTAACTTCTTCCTCACACAATTGGTAACTGGACATGGCAGCCAACTGTCCTACCTGCACAGGTTTGGACTTAGAGCTTCCAACCTCTGTGACTGCTCTCTGCGAGTCCCTCAGGATACTAAATACATTCTTTTTGATTGTCCTAAACACTCACATAAAAGGACACTGCTAGAAAAGACTGCAATTTTGGAGGGCCTAAATTGGCCATGCAATCTAAATAAGCTGATTGATGATAAGGCAGTTTATATGGAACTTAATACCTTCCTTTCCTGTACTAAAGTGTTTCAGGTGAACTTTCAAGCTTCCTCCAATGATTAAAAACTTTTTGCTTTTTTGGTTGGTAACCCTTCTAAGGGCCTTCCTTCATACGGTTTTTGATTGTTCATATTGTTACGTTCCCTCTTGGTGTGTGTCTCTCAATTGTGACTTTTGTGAGCCAGCGCTTCTGTTGTGATGGATTCTTGTGGTGTTTGGGCTGTACCCTGACTTACTTGTGCTGGGCACTGCTGGTGTCTCTTCTGTTCCCTTTGCGTCAGCGAGCTCCTGCTGATGTTTTCTCCACTCTTACATGTTTGATTGTGTCTGCATTAGCCGCCTAGATCTTATCTCAGGATGGTTTCTCTACTGGAATCAGTGACTCATGGTTGGTGTCGGCTGCCCAGTTCTGGCTTTGGGATAGTTTTTCACTGTACCAACTAGTGGCAGGTACTTTGTGTTTCTGGACTTTCTGCTTGGACCGACAGATTCTGCAGCCGGTCTCAATGGGGAGCCACTGAGACGTCGATTGGAACTGCTGATCTCACTTTGGACAATCTCCTTACTCGAAATGATACTTCTGCTTCTGCAGCCAACTTATACAAAGTCTCACTGTTGTGAGAACTACTGTTTCATCACTGGACCTGCTCTTCTAGTTGATGGACTCTTCTAGTGTTTGTTAAACATCTTTTTCAACTCTGTAAATATTGTAATTACTGTTGTCATTTTGTTTTCTTCCCACTGACCGGGGTCAGTTTTGTTTGCTGATTTTCTGTTTTTGTTTTTCTTATTAATGTGCCAGTGCAGGCGTTCAGATTTATGGTGTTGGTTGCTATCTCCACTCTTCTCTAGTGTCCAGTCACACTCCTTCTGATTGGTTCTTTTCCCCTATTTTATCCTTCTTTCTCACTCTCCTACCTTCCTCGGGTTATACTTCCAAGTACGCCCGACTATCCCCCACAATATATATAGTCAACCTGTAATAAGTTTATTTTTACATGATTTAATCTTACTTTTGTTTTTTGTATTCAGTAAACATTTAATACTGATAAGCAAACTAATTTAAAAACTACTGCTGTCTCTAAAAATTCTTATTCTTTTCATAATGAATCTAGAAGTGAGGAATAAAAGTTTGCTTAGATCTGAAAAAATGATCCAAGAGTCAGAATATGTGAGATAAATGTGAATAAAAGTATAAGTTTATCTGCTACTATATAAAAATATTAACTATTTTGTTGAATAGCTAAATTTCATATAAAATTTGTGTTTTCTTCAATCTTATATATGTAATGAAAAAGTTGTGAAAAAAATAAAATTCCAAACAAATGCATTCACTGTTAGAAAGAGGGCAAAAATCTCTATAAGTCCTGAAAATTTCAAAAGATTTTGTTGAAAATTAAATGATATATTATAATTTTAATTTTTTGTATATTAATTAGACTTAATTTTAATTACTGGCTGGCCCATCATTACAGGAGGAAATTGATATATATGACACTCAAGGGGTATACAATTTACAACTTTATGGTAATATATCTATTAGGAATGATAAAATTATTCTGCCAGTAGGGTTCCATAAAAATGTGTTTAAAAAAATTAAAACAATTAAATTTAAAAATTTTAAAAATTTATCAAATCCTGTTCACTATTAGAATAAATAAGGTCTTAAAAAACACCAGACTTTCAGCATTGAAATATCATGATATGATGCACTGTGAAGAAAAAGCTGGATGGAAATCAGGATGCAATTGTGTCATGTTGCATCCAATCATGTTTCTCTATAAGATGATTTTATTAAATTATTTGTTCAACAGAATAATATCAAAGAAATATTTAAAATATTACATCATTTCCAAATCTCAACAAAAATATTTAACAAAATTTAATAACAACAAAAAATCAGAATCAAAACATACAATGGAAATTTTTCTGCAACTGATGAGCATACATGTGATTATCAGAAGTGCAGCTCTGATATCTGAAATCAGCTGAAAAATAATCATCCCATATTTTCTGAATGATCAGAACTATTTAAAAATGCACAAATTGCTGATTAGAAACATCAGAGATTTCCATTAAATATGGAAATATAGCAATCTCTGAATAAGCATGGCTGCCACTAATAATATGTGCATTAGTGGCAGCCATACTTATTCATTACAAAAGATCAATCTACACATTCCGAATCTTATTTATGAGGCACTTTAGAAGGTTAGAAGGTAGTTGTTATCATAAATGAATTGAATTATTTAATCATTTCATTGATAGACAAATCCCTTTCAAAAATTGTAAAATTTTGTTTGTCTTTCTGGATCAAATAGTCCTATTGAGAGAATATTCTCAATAATAAATAATATTTGGAATAATGAAAAAGTCCAAATTAGCTTTGAAGCATGCATTTACACAAATTGCAACTATGAAATGAAGTGTTTGGAATTTTATGACTTTTTAAAAAATAATCATGTACTTAAAAAAATACATTCACCACAAAAATATTATAAAAATGTCTTTTTAATTTTTGTTAAACAAATATATAATTTGTTTGGTCTTTTATTAATTATATTTTGTAATTTTTTTATTAAAACTGTTCAGATCTTTTTTCATTTTTTATTATTTCAAAGCTAATTAAAATTTACACCAATGGTTTGTTCCAACACAATCCAATCAGTTTCAAGCTTTCAGAAAATACACAGTATCATATTTTGATATAAAGAGTAAGAAAATTTCATAACATGTAGATTCCTGATAGTTACATACTTTTTTTGAATAATGTAGGAATAAAATCCTAAAATTTTCAAATTTGTCCTTTATTTTTTCTAAGAAATATGGCCACCCTAATAATAATATAAATATAAAACTTACCCAGCAGTACAGAAACAATAGTGAATTCATTAGTTTCAATGTAACAACATCAGTTTCAAACAGCAGTTCTATATTATGTGGTTACTCTTATTTTCTGTGAGAATGCCAGCATTTGGTTGATAACATATTTTCTTTTAATTCAAGTTCATGTACATAACTTGCACAAAAATAGGAAAAACCATGTTCTCTTGACCTTCTAGTATTGTTTGAATGGCTTAAAGGTAGGGGAGGCAACCTCCGGCCCGCGGGCTACATTATTTTATTATATCTAATACCAACGCTATATATACTTACATATCTGTGCCTTCTCTTTTTTTAAAAAATACTATTATCATCAATTGTTTTTGTTTTGGTCCGTGGCCTACCATAAATTTTTCTATATGGCCCCTACAAAAAAGAGGTTGCCCACCCCTGGCTTAAAGTAATCGAAGCCTACTTTGATTGTAAACTTATTTATAGTTTGTAACGACATCATGATTGCATGCACACAAGCACGCAACCATGTGTGATTTGTTTTCCCTCTCTCCGACACCATGTTGTGAAGTCATGGCAGTGGGTGTTTCCCATGAAATTGATCAATTACAAACTTGTTCAGCATTCAATTCTGAATATTGTAGAAAAACTTCATCAAAATTGGATGAATAGTTCACTCAAAAATGAAATGAAAATATTTTTACATTTAAAGGGTTCACACTTATTTCTGACATGTAAGTAACAAATTAACACCAAAACATAACATCCCAAATCAATAAATTGAAAACACAGAGCCTAATCAACAAGCAAAAATAATCAGAGATGTATTCAAAATGTCTTTCACCAGCACCCAAGTACAGTTGAGCATGAATGTTGGAGTTCCTCACAGTCTTGAGTGTCAGTAGAAATCTCTGCACAAACAATAATGATATGGTCATGAAGATTCTCTACTGTTATTATGCTAGAATGAAACTTATTTGACTTTGTCAATTGCTATTTGTGGGCAAACTGATCTTTGGCATTTCAAGGAATTGATGTATGCTAGATCTAAGTGTTTCATTTTTGGGAAAACTATTCATTTAATTTTCATGAAGTTTTTTTTACTGTGTTCAGAATTGAATGTTGAGCAAGTTTGTAATTGGAAATTTTCCTCTATCTTGTTATGATTTATGAGATAGGATTTGCAACTGTCCTCATTTGCATAATCAGCTCATTTGAAGATCACATCAGGTATCCCACTCATGACTTCCTATCTGTTGGCATTAACAGATTTTTGAAATTTATGATAGTTATCAAATTATTTGGAAGGGTACAGACTTTTCTTCCACCCTGTATATTCTAACAATTTGAAATTTAAAATCAAAACATTTAGTAATAGTAAACATGCAGTTACATCTAAATATTTAAAAAAGAATTATAACATAAAAATATAGACTGAACAAAAGAAAGATAACAGTTCAGTTAATAATTATAGTAACCATAAAACTGGTGATAAAAGCACTTGCTGTGGTTGATCAGTCATTGAGTAATAGTCTAATTTATTGTCTTATATTTCTCCTGGCAATTGTTTATGAAGAGCACATATGCAAAAGTCATTACTCTAGAGGAGAGTTTGTGAGAGAAAGGGGTGGAATCCCACAATGTCAAATAAATATATTTTATTTCTGATGTCATATAATAATTTTAATTTTGGTTTCTGGAGATCCATTATCTAATTTGTTTGTTTGTTTGTGTGCATGTGTGCATGCGTGTGTGTGTGTGTAATTTTTTTTTTTATAAATTATTTATCTTAAATAATTTCTAATTTAGAATTTTTCCATGGAATTATATCCATTTTATCCTCCTGTTGTGAAAGTAATTAGACCAAGACTCAAGGTGAGTAATTTTAATTCTTAATTTTAGTTTGTTTATTGTACACAGTAAAAATTTTTTTATTAAATAAAATAATCCCTCTTATAAAAACTTGTTAACTAGATTATAAATTATTAAATACTTCATCATTAATTTGACAATATAGGAATATAGACCATATCAGATTATAAATTTTTCTGGGCTATGGCTCTTCTGAAAAAAGAATTCCTGATAAAATATATAATGATAATTAATGATATTATTATTATTAATGATATCACTAAGTAATTTTTCTAAATTCATAAATTTGGCTATCTGACAAATTAAACTATAAAACCTGATTGCAATCCCCACAATTGTAATAGTCTTGTAATAATCTGTGCACCAACTTTAACAAGGAAACTCTTTTGTATCATATATTCTGATTTGTTATATACATGTATAATATGCTCATTTATGATATAGAGAGTGCAATATTTAGTTTGTTATTACATTATATGTGAAGATTGACCATATTAAAACATACATCATAAAACTAAAAATTATGTACTTAATAAATAGAAGAATCTCAATTATTAATTGTAATGTGGACCAAAAGAACCACATATAATCAAAAATTCAAATAACATGGAAGATTTGATAAATTATTATTAAGTAAAATGGATTTGAATATATTATACAAATTTCTTGATTTTATGAACTCCTACAGACCCCAAAAGAGTTCGTAAATGGGAATGGCAGTGGTTTAGCTAGAGTTATGTGGGCCCTGATGCAGAATAAAAAATGGGCCTCTGGGAAAATTTTATTTTGTTTATAGCTAAAACAATAGTATCTTCACTAATGAATCTAAGAATAAAATCGATTTTTATTAAACTTACTTACCTAAAATAATTTTTTCTTGCTTTTGCCTCCGCAAAACAATCAATAATTTCGTTTATGTTAATTTTCTTTGCTCGATCTTGTTCAATTGACAGAACTGCCAAGCCAGATAACTGTTATTATGACATTGTACTTCTTAAATAGTTTTTAATTAATTTTAAAATTGAAAAGGATCTTTCAGCTCTGGCAACAGTCACAGGAATTGTTAAAAATAAAATGCAAGCTGTGTGTATATCTGGAAATGTAGACAACAATTCTGGGTACTTTATAATTAACAAAGAAGCAAGTTCACTTATAGATGTAATTTTTTTAATTTCTGAACCCATACTTCTTCGGAATGATATCATTGATGAGAAAATGAGTTAGAAATATCATCTGGGTATTCCAGCATCAATTTCATACTTCTTTCAAATAAAATTTCTTCTGAAAATGTGCATAAATTTGATGGAATAAGAACACAAAAAGAATCTAATAAACCTTCCATACCAGTAAATCTGCTTTTCAGCTGAGATGTTACAATCTATTGTATTATAGAAAATGGAATATTTAAAATTTAGTTCAGGATCAGATATTCGTTCAACTGTACAAAGTTCATCAAAGTGACGTTTAATTATGCTTATTCTTTTTGATGTAAACTTTATTTCTGTTCCCCAGCTATTTGCCATTTGGATGGCTAAATTTTTTAAATTGTCATATTTATTTTGAAGTCCTGACATATTTTCATAACAATGTTTTAATAATATTATTGTCATATTAAGATCCAATTTTGGATTTTGAAGTTGTTTTAAAATGTTATCAACATTTCTAAAATTCTGCTTTCCAAAACAATTAGGAATATTGTTTCAAACATTTGTAAACGTTTTAATAATAATCTTGCTTCATTAACTTCAGAACTGTTGTTTTTTAATATTATTATTTTTGAAAGAGCTTTCATAATATCGACATATTTGTATTTGATTGCTAACAAGCAATCATTTCTGGATGACCAACGTATTGGACATAATCATTTTTAGAGTAGCTTTTATGTTTTCCATTTCAGAAAAAATTTTCCATCTTTTGATACTGTATCCAAAAAATATGTACAGTTGTTCTAAAAAGTTAAAAAAATTCCATAGTAGCAACATTTTTTACAGAGTCATTTAGTACCAAATTCAAATTATGATTTGCACAATGAATATGTTTTGCAAGAGGATATTTTTTTCAAAATCCGTGCTTTAACTCCATCATAAATGTTAGACATATTAGCTGCACTATCATATGCTTGTCCACGAAATTTTGACAAATTGAATCCTCTGTTCTCAAGACTCTTAACCACTCTCATAATTGTCCCAAGTTGTTATATCTTTTCCACATATATCCACTTAATTCTACAGTATCATATACATAACAACCCCTTTAACCCCTTATTATTATTAATATATTTATTTTTTCTACCAATTGACTGTTGTGCCATATGTAATGCATACCAAACAAATGGAATCCCTGAATAATAGTGCCTCTATTAGTTTATTTTGTAAATTATCAGAAATTGCTGACTTTTTTCTTTTGAAACATTGCCCTAATGTTACTTATTTGATTCAAACCAAAAAAAAAAAAATATTTCGCATAATCAAATAACAATTATTTAGTATGATTTCTACACAAAATAAGAGTAAAAAAATACCTTTTTTAGTTTTTTTTTAAACTTAATATCAAAATTTAGGCATTAAGTGATTAATTATTAAATCAACTAAGTCTTCTGATCTGTGATCAATAACTTCAATAAAACCTAAAAATGCCTCTTTTACTTCAATACTCTCAGGTTTTTCTTCATCTGAAGTTTTTATTTGTGTATATCTAACGATTAAACTTACCTTGTCCACTTTTGATATATCTTAAGTTGTATCCACGATGATGGAGAAAAATGCTGCATTTTGTATCTCAGAAAATATATTTTTTTGAACTGAATCAGATAGGATTTGAATCAGTTCGTTTTGTATATCAAGACTTAGATATTTAATAGTTTTTTTAAGTTTTCTTAATAATTCTTGTAGAACTGGTTCATAAATACTTAGTAAATCAATAAGAGAGAGAAAATTTCCAGAACGACTTCTTTCTATAATAACAATATCTTCTCAGTGTCTGATGAATGGTAAATTGCACATTGCAAAGTTAATGTTATATTTATTATTCTTTCTGAAATTTGTCTCCAAAAATTTGATTCATTTCTGATTTGGATTTCAAGACCAACTCCTAAATATCCATGTAATCGCCATTGTTCATAGATAATACATGACTGTAAATGAGTTGTTGAATTTTCATGCATTTCAATACTTCTTGTTTTATGGCGTCAATCAGAATAGCCATCCATCCAAACATTTTGAGAAATATTATTATTAAATAACCAACAAGGTTCACAATGACATTTATTTAATGTAGGAGAATAGCTTAACAAGTGTCGTTTAATTTTCATGCCTGATTTATTTCGTTTTTCATAAAAAATAGCATTGAACCCACGATTCTTATTTACTTTATTTTGATCTTTCGGAAATGAAGTATGTGATTGACAAGGACAAAATTTTTTTAGAGTCGTCCGGATACTTTCTAAGTGTGTGGTTGTTGCTTGACAGTGCTCTGACCAAATCTCATTATTTTGTTGGATTTAGCTTTCATAACCGGGAAATTTTAACTAATTTGTGTGTTTAAAGGTAAGGGCTGTTATGTGGGTGTGTTTTTTGTCTGGTCTGGTCCTTTTTGGGGTCAGGAGGGCCATTTTTCCTTTCCTTTCCAAGCTCCATAGCCTTAAATTGAGATTTTGGGGCAATCGATTTTTCGCCATTTTTAGTTTAATTTTAAGTTAATTTTGTAAAATTTTTAATACATTTTGTTCATTTGGCACGCGGACAACCGATTCTGAAAGAATTTTTAAGTTTTAATAATTTCCCGATTTTTAATTAAGCTTTGAAATTTCCATAGACTTAACATTGTGACCTTGACTCTAAGTTCTAGAATTTTTTTCGGTTTTTTCTGCTGTAACCCTATCGTTTCTTGACAGTCCCACTTAGATCTTTGTTCAAGGTTTCCAAAAATATTTTTGTTTTCCAGATCTGCCCCATAGTTCTTAAGATATATTTATTCTAGTATTGACCAATCAGAGAAATTTTCTCTGGTTGGATTGTAATTTAGTTATTGTTTACCGGTTTTTCAATTTTTGTTTTGTTTTGTATTAGCAATAGCATTGTATTTAAGCTCAAATTTCTAAATTTTTTTTATAAATAATTAAAAATGCAAGCACCTAGTTACTTAGTGCTAATAGAGAAATATAAAACTCCACTTCAGAAATTTGCTAAGAATGTATTTATTAATCCAGAGACTCCAGATATTAAAAAACATGAGGCATGGTGTTCACATTCAGATAAAATGTCAGATAGAATCATAGAGTTAGTCTGTAAGAGTAGAAACATCAAAACTGAAATCAAAGAGGAAGTTTGCTTCCTTGCTAACCAATTACACGATCTGATTGTTGAAATTTCAGATGAATTTGTTGATTGCATCGCTGGTAATAAGACAATTATTCATGAGAACTGTGATAATGTCCAAACACAGACTGACTTGCCTCAGTGTGATTCCTCTTCCCAGACTGATGTTTTCTTGAGTGACTCCTTGGATCCTCCTCAGTCAAAGAATCTGCATCAAAGAACTAGCTTTGCTTCTGTTGTTAGGAGACCCATCCAACAGGACAATGACCGTGTTGTTCTTGTGCAATCTTCAACGGATAATCCTTTGCAACCCAAATCAACTTAGAGAAAAATTAAAGAAAATGTTGACATTTCAACTCTTGGCATCCAAGTTAGGACCACTAGACTTACTAGAAATGGTGTGGCAGTTAGTTGTGCTTCCCCGGAGGATGCAAATAAATTATCAGAAGAGATTAACAAACAGAAGAATCAGTTTTCTGCAAGGCAACCTATATTGAGACTACCAAAAATCATCATCCCTTCCATTCCCAAAGATTGGGACACTGAGGATGTCATGGATAATCTAGTAAAATATAACAACTCAATCTTTTCCAAGAATTCAGATATCGGTTTGATATCTGAATTCTTGGAAAAGATTGAGTTGTTATATTTTACTAGATTATTTTACTAGAAACCTCTCTTCAAAATGAGAAGAATAACCAAATTCAACACTGTCACTTGGGTGGCTGAGGTCCTTCCTTTTGTTAGAAGAGCAATCTATGACAATGGAGATCAGCTTTGTCTTGGATGGTTCAGTGTTTTTGTGCAGACATTCTATTCATTCAAAAGATGTAGCAGATGCGACACTTATGGACACTCTACAAAGGACTGCAAGGACAATAAATTCTGTGGTAGGTGTTCTTCTGAAGGACATGACCATGTTAATTGTGAAAGTGATAACTACAAATGTGTTAATTGTGTTTGCTATAACCTTACTTGCAAAGACCCAAAAGATCAAGTTTCTCCTTTCCATCCTGCTTGGTCAATTCATTGCCCATGCTATGACTTTCAATGCTCGTTGTCACTCTCTAAAGAAGAACCTTGGTGAACTCATGGTGTTACTTGGCCCTCATTCTCTTTCATCTGATATTATATAACTGTTTAAATTTGTGAACTTTGTTCAAACACTTCTTTTAAGAAATGCATCTTGTTAACTGTGATTTGACATTTTAATTGTTTTTAAGTCAAAAGTTCATAACTTGAAACTCCATGTTATTAGTTTTAACTTATTTAATGTAATTAGTTTTAAGTAGTTTTACTTATACTTTTATTATAAGTTTTAATTTCACTTTTTAACATTCTGGTTTTCAAACAAGTGCCTTGTTCGCTTCTATGACTGTTCTTAACTTGAAGTTTTCTCACATTAGCAATTTTTATTCTTTATTAATTGGTTCTTTCATTTTAAATTTACCTTTACTTGTAAACTTAAGACTTTTTTTTTTTTTTATTTTAATCTTTTAGCTTTTTCCTTGACTGCTTGTGACATCTGTCATCCTTTTGTGTAATTCATAATTCTTTTTGTTTTTAAGTTGAAACCAATTTTGCATTCTCAACAATTAATTAATGTTTAATTAGTTCTTTGCAAAGTTTGCCATTTTTTTATTCTTTTTTGGTCCTTTCTTTTCTGTAACTTATTTTGTTTTTTTTGATTTTGAGTTAATGTTCATAACTTGAACTTCCTGTATTTAGGTTTACTTATTTAGTGTAACTAGTTTTCAGTTGCTTTTGCTTATACTCTTATTGATAAGTTTTAATTCCACATTTTAATTTCTTGATTTCAAACAAGTGCCTTGTTTTACTTTTTGCCTCTTATTTTACTCTTAAGTTGAGGTTTCTTTTTCACATTAGCAACTTGTTACTCTCTTAATTGGTTCTTTCTTGTTAGATCTATCTTTATTTGTTCCTTAAGATTTTATTTCAAATTTTTGACTTTCATTCTTTTGCCAGTGGCTTTTGACACCTTGTTTTGTTAATTATTCATTTTTACTTTAAGTTGAAACTGGATTTGCAATTGTAATAATTAAATAATGATTGATTGATTCCTCACTTGTTAGCCATTTTTAACTTTTGTTTTTTCTTTTCCTTCAGGTTTAGTTTTTAATTTAGTTTTAATTTTAACTTTAATTTTAGTTTTTATTTTGCTTTTGCGTTTTTCTTGATTGGCTCTCGTCTTCATGGCCTCACCCTGCTGCTATTGGAGTTTGAGCTTTTTCAGTTTTTTGGCCCTTTTGCATTTTAGTTCCTGTTTTCTCTGGCCCTCCTTCTGCTTTTGCTTTGTTCTGTTGCTGGCGGTTTTCTTGTTTTCTGGCTCTTGGCCTTGCTGCTCCCTTTGCGTTTCTTGGTGTTTCCTTGTTTTTCTTTTCTGTCTCTCTGCTTTTGCTTTTGTTTCCTTTGTTCCCTTTGTTTCCCCCTGGGTTTTTCCTTGTTTCTCTTTGTTTTTGTCTGGCTTTCTCTCGGCTCTTTTTGTTGCTCTGTTTTCTCTGTTTCTTCGTTGTTCCCTCGTGTTTCTTGTTGTTTCCCTGCTGTTCCCTTTCTCCTTGTTTCCCTTTGCTTTTCTTTGTTTTTTGTGGGCTTGTCCGTTTTCCCTTGCCCCTTCTGGCCTTGGGGTTTGTTTGTGTGTGTGTGTGTGTTTGTGTTTGTGTGTGTGTGGTGTGTGTGTGTTTGTGTTTGTGTTTGTGTTTGTGTTTGTGTTTGTGTGTGTGTTTGTGTGTGTGTGTGTGTGTGTGGTCTTGCTTTACCTTCTTTTCTTTTGTCCTCTGTGTCTTTGTGTTTTGTCCATTGTGCCTCTCCGGTGGTCATCAGTGTCACTCCCCCCCTTTTCAAGTGCTTGTTTCACTCGTCCCCATCCCCTTTCCTTTGCCAGTTGGCTTCCCTTGTGATACTGTTGTGCCATCGGTGGTAAGTCCATTGCTGTTTTCTTTTCCTCCACAGCTCTGGATTTACCAGAAAGTTAGGTTAGGTTCACTAACCCTCTTTTCTTTTCTTTTTTCCTTTTTCTTCCTGTGTGCTTGGTGTGTGTTCGTTTTGTTGTTTTGGGCCTGCTCCCTCAATCCTGGTTCAGAGCACTGTTTCTGGCTTCAAGTTCTTCATCCCATCTGCTGTTACACCTGGTGTAACTTTTCCAGGTTTCTCAAAATAAATTTTTAATTTACACTATCCTTACATGTTACATTTCAGTTCAAACACAATAAAGTTTTCAATAAATAAATTCCCTGCCTGAGATAAAGGCTTAACACTTTTATCCTTCAATATTTCACAGTATTGAACCCCTTTGTGCTCTTCCTGAGTGGTAAGGGGTTCTCCCACTCTGACCTCTCTGTTTTTAGAAAAAAAAAAGGACAAAATTTTAAAATAAAGTTCTTTTGTTTTCAATACAGGTAGGCCTTGATTAGTGCGAGTTCGAATAATGCGATTTCTATTAGTGCGACTTACAAAAATGATACTGTTTTTCAGTTAGTGTGAGCAAATATTCGCGACTTATAAAATTGATACCATTTTTCAGTTAGTGCGAGCAAATATTTGATTAATGCGGTAGGCCTCAATTAGTGCGAGTTCGAATAATGCAATATTCAATTAGTGCAAGGCCTCGATTAGTGCGAGTTCCAATAATGCGATTTCGATTAGTGCGACTTTCGCAAAAATACAGGTAGGCCTCGATTAGTGCTACTTATAAAAATGATTCAAAGGCCGGGAAATCAGAAACACTAAGTGTAAACTTATAAAAATGATACCTTTTTTTTCAGTTAGTGCGAGCAAATATTCGATTAATGCGAGTTGTAAGCATAGATTCAGTTAGTGCGAGCAAATATTCGATTAATGTGAGTTGTAAGCATAGACTAGTTAGTGCGAGCAAATATTCGATTAATGCGAGTTGTAAGCATAGACCCTACACGACGCTCTTCCGATCTCAACTTATAAAATTGATACCGTTTTTCAGTTACGATATTCGATTAGTGCGACTTATAAAAATGATACCGTTTTTCACTTAGTGCGAGCAAATATTCGATTAATGCGAGTTGTAAGCATAGACCAGTTTTACTAACAAAGGTCCATTTATTCGATTAATGCGAGTTGTAAGCATAGACCAGTCTTACTAACAAAGCTGTCGATTAATGCGAGTTGTAAGCATAGACCAGTCTTACTAACAAAGCTCGGCGACTTATAAAAATGATACCGTTTTTCAGTTAGTGCGAGCAAATTTTCAATTAATGCGAGTTGTAAGCATAGACCAGTCTTACTAACAAAGCTACGCTTCCTTTTATGATGTCAATTAACAAATTACCATTATTTTTCAATAGTTAATACTTCGAATAGTGTGAGAAATTCGTGGAACCAATTATTTGCACTAATCGAGTCTACCTGTATTTATATTGGAGGGAAAGTTTGCTTTATATGTGGGATATTCTTTTCCTAAAAATTTACTAATATTCTCAGAATTTACTTCAGTACATTCTTCCTGATCTATATTTGCTTCTTTAATATTTTGTGAAAATTCATCTGCAACTAATTCCTCAGATGTCAAAAATGTTGTTTGAAGACTATATTTGGTAGTATCACAGATGTTGGTAGATACTGAAGTGGAAGTTTTAGCTTGTGATTTACAATTATCACTTGATTTTGTAAAAAATTATGTTAATTTCGGCAGTCTTTTAAGTTTATTTTCATTTTCTTCACATATTTTTCTTTTTGCCTATCACTTAAACTTTTTTTTATCCATGGGTAATTATTTGTAAAATACTAAATTAATAATAATTTATATTGCACAGCTTTTTTTTAACTTTATCTACCCAATTTTGGTTGTTTTTTGTGGAAAATCAGCCCTATTAATATTTTTAATTCACAATGGAAAAAACCTAAAATACAAAGTAACAGATGTTTAAAGTTGTTACGTTCATTATTAAATGTTGTGGAAAATCAGCCCTATTAATATTTTTAATTCACAATGGAAAAAACCTAAAATACAAAAAATAACAGATGTTTAAAGTTGTTACGTTCATTATTAAATGGAAATTGCTTACTTTTGGATCTTTCGATAAAACATAAAAGGTAGAATTTTACTTTTTAAGGATATAAAAACAATTTGACATGCAGCAACAGATAACTATTTTAAAGTAATGCAAGATTTATCAACATGTTAACAGAATGGACAAATGTCACTAGAAAAGTCTGGGGAGAGGTCTTCCCCTTACTTGCTGGCAATAATAAACAAAGTCATAAAATAATTCTGTAACATTTGGCTGCCAGATGATCCTCAACAATATTTGTTAATTAAATAATAAATACAGTATATATTTATAATCAAATGTTTTATAAAATATATCTGTCATTAAAATAGTTAACCTCTGCTCCTTCAAAATAATTTCAGATATATTTAATTGTTAACTTATCCAAAGCATTGCATTATAGAACATCAGAAGAACTCCATCTACAATCTGACAAACAAGAGTCCGGCTCAGTT
Source organism: Olivierus martensii (assembly GCA_000484575.1). Lineage (NCBI taxonomy): Eukaryota > Metazoa > Arthropoda > Arachnida > Scorpiones > Buthidae > Olivierus > Olivierus martensii. The sequence goes on along the minus strand of AYEL01085545.1, from coordinate 2,968 downwards.
TAAATAATAGATTGAGACAAACTTGCCTCTACTAATCTTAGTGAATTATTGCTTTTGCATCCTCCTTAGAACTGGGCCCTGGTGTGATGGCACCACTTGCACCATTGTAGCTACGCCACTGGGGAATGGCGTTAATTAACATTAGGGATTTTTTGAGACCAACTAATAGTTCGTAAAAGTGTGTAGTTCGTAAATTGGAGGTTCATAAAAAACATGAGTCCACTATACCTATTTTTAGATTAGACCTATTTTTTGAATATACAGTAATGATATTTATTGTATAATTTAAAAGTAAATTTTCATTCATTCCATAATTTTTCTTTTTAATTTTGTAATAAAAGAGTTTAAATAAAATTAAGAGTGTTTTATTGTATAATTTAAAACAGTTTTATTTTCAAATATTTTATTACAAAAATTAAATTAAAAATCAGCATGAGATGAATTACAATTTACTGTATTATTATTTTTGATTATGATATAGCAGCAAAGATAGGGTTAATGGAGAATTGTCCTAGCATAGAAATGACCAATGTAGAATTGTCTTGGTGTAGATAGGACAGTGAAGAACAGTGGAGATGAATCAGCAGTGTAGAAATATTTTATACCAAATAATTCTCTTTCATTAAATAGAAAAAAATATGCTCATAATTTTTAAATAGTTATCTATATGAAATTAATAAAATCAATCAATATAGTTCATGTATAAAATTTAATAAAACAAAATCTTCAAGCTTATTGGACTTCCAATTTCAAAAAATTATAGATACAGCAGTACTTTTTGGTAGATTGCTAATCTTCAGCTGCAAAAAGAACCTAGTTCTTTATATAGCTGAAGAGGGAAACCTAGCATGAAAACACTCCAATATCTATAATTTTATGAAATTGAAAGCCCAGTAAGCTTTAGAAAAATTTTGTTTTATTATTGTTGAGGATCTAGTTATATTATTTATTATTAAATAATAAATGATGATAATAATGATTTTTTCCATTTATTTTATTTACATAATATTTGAATAAAATTGAGCTTTAGCTCATTTTTATTTAAAGTTATAAGTTTTTATTACATTAATTGACTGCAAAAAATTGTATAATATATGTATATTTTGTACTTATTCATATCTGTAACTAATTTATAAAATAAATATTTTATAGGGACTAAATTCAGAGTCATTAAGTTCAATTCAAGTTTTAGAACCTTTTAAATTATTACATTGGAATCCTGCTTTCAATATAAATTCTTTAATTAACAAAGTGAAAGATTTCATGAGCAATTATCTTAGGTAAGCATAATTAAAATCAAATATGAAAGGAAATAAAAATTTGAATGATTTATATCAATATTGAATTAAAATATTTATTGTAACTAAAATCATTATTTTTTATTTTAGAATAGATTTAAATTATGAGAGAAATGATAAAAATAGATTTCCAGAAGGTGCTTTTCAACCTTTAGAACAATTGACAATGTTAGTTAGTGTAGTAAGTATAATAATAAAATTCATATTATATTGTTCTTTAACCAAATAAAACATCGATAAAAGATCATTCTTATTTTCTCATATTGGATCAGTGGTAAAATTATGTAGATGAGATGACGTCACAAACTGAGAAAGCTCCCGCAGAAGACGGATGTCCATTCCGTAAACATGTGATTGCTAAATACTACGACAGAGAACATGGAAGTAAGTTAACTCTTAAACAAAAATATAATATGTTAAATAATATAGAATATAACAATAAATAATAAAAAGAGCATAATAAAATAATAGACAGGATAGGTCAGAGTTAACCTCTTCACAAATATTAAAAAATAAATAAATTGCATACATGCATATATTCAAATTTTTTATTATTTATTGGAAAAAAAAAATTTGTTTATTTGTAGCAAAAAATTATTGCGATATTTGTAATTTTAATTTGATTCTAATTTTGATTGCTATTTATCTAAAATATAATAATGAAATAAATTTTGGGCTTTTAAAAATCTTTCTTTCAAATATCACATCTAAGATAAAACATTGATAATTAAACATCACTTCTTGGTTGCAAATTTGGTTAATCTGTAATTTAGATAATCCAACTGTGGATAATCAGGAATAATATTGTACTACTAAAATTAAAATTAAGAGGATACAAAATTAACTATAAGCTCAGTACTGTATTAACTATCTGTCTCTTATTACAGAAATTATCTTACATGAAATTCAACTTATTTTAGCTTTTATTTTAATTATTATTAATCTGATATTTATATCTAAGAATATATTCAATAAGATATTGATTGATAAATTTAAAGCTCCAAATCCAGTTAATGAAAGAACTAAAATAGTTTGAAAGTAGCAAAAATTAATGAAAAGTATTGTTTTCTTTTTCTCCTCCTCTTCTGCTGACACTTCTACAGGTAACATTAACTAATTTTGAAGGAATTTGGGATATAAGCATTTGTTAGATTACTTAAGGTCCTCTGAAAATTTCAGCATAGTCAGTCAAAATAAAAGAAGATATGGGGAACCTTTTCCATAAACAGATTCTACAGATTGCATTGTTCACATTTTTCATCATATTTAGTATATAAATCTATGACCTATTCCAACTCATTTAAAATGTTCTAAATTTTTTGGTTTAATTGAGCTAAAATTATTGGATTTAGAAGAGAATGATTCACTTTTCTAGAAATGTCTCTATAGATCATATCATGCAATAATATTGACTATATTTGAGATATAAATGCTCCTTATTATTTAAGACACTGAAAATTTCAGTCCAATAAGGTTAAAAGAGAATAAAGAGTCCTTTCACTCTGATACTTCTTTACATAGGTTGCATCACTCAACTAATTTTGATTAAATTTGATATATAGATGTTTCTTATATTACTTAATATTCTCTACAGGTTTTGAACTAAAAGCCTTTAGAGAATATTATAATATAAGAAATATACTAAAAATATTTATAAAAATAAACTAAAA
>AYEL01085544.1:0-49166 GCA_000484575.1 Olivierus martensii | reverse complement strand
GTATATTGTATCAAGCCTGTTAAAAGGAACAATAACACTTCTATTGTGAAGAGCTTCGCGAATTCATTTTTAAAAAATTGTGCTGCCATAGTGAACATGTGCAAAATATCTGTCGATGACACCGAAAGTTATTGGGAATCCCAGAACACCACAACAGATCAGACAATTCGAGAAATCGTTTCACATTTATCCATATTCAATCAGATCTGACGACAGATTTGATGACAAATTGCTCTGTGTACGACTGCCTTAAAATCAATTGAATGATTTGTAAATCTGGCAACCGGTCTGAACAATCCATCTCAACCAAGGTCTGAATGACGAATCTGAACAATCATTCTCAACGACGGATCTGGCGATAAATCATTCCGTGTGTGGAGTCCTACAATCAGTCTGACAATTTGGCAGTTTGACGACAGATCTGAGGATAGATTGCACCGTCTGTGTGAACAGTCAGATGATGACCGATCGAAACAATCTGTCATTGTGATCAGTCTCACGACAAATCACTCCGTGTGTGGCGGCCTTTAAAAATGATACTTTTGTTAATTCTTGTGCACCCTCTTGCCATAGACTCATGCCCACAGTTTGGAAAACACTGGTCTATTCTAAATGAAATGCTCATCAGTGAAATATTTGTTAGCCAAGTGTCTGAGTGAAACTTGGCTGACAAATATTTCATCAATGCACATTTCATCAAACAATATTGAACTGACAGACATTCAGACAAATATACATATATCAGGAGTACCAGAAAGTCTGCATTTTTTTTATAATACTTTATTTGTAAATAGTAATTAAAATACATATAGCTAATCTAAGATATTATCACCATCATTTTCTATAACATTCTTCCATCTCTCAATAAGGTTTTCTATTACCTGTTTGTAAAAACTCTTAGGCTTAGAACTGAAAAAAGAATTAATGCATTTCTGACACTGTCACAATCATTAAATTTTTTCCCTGTAAGAAATGTTGAAGAGATCTAAACAAGTAATAATTTGATGGTACAACATCTGGGGAGTAAGCAGGATGAGGTAAGACTTCCCAATCTGAAATCTTTAAATTTTTGTTGTTTGACTTTTGATGCATGAGGATGAGCATTATCATGTTGGATGATTATTTCTTTTCTATTCAAAACTGCAGAGAGTTTCAACGATTCAGCTTTATTTAGCCAATCCAATTGTTGATAATAAAGATCTGCAGTAATCATTTGTCCAGATTTTAACAATTTAAAGTATACCAAGTCAGAGATATTCCACCATATGCAAAGAAGAACCTTTCTTCCATGTAAATATGGTTTTGGTGTTCCTGTTGGTGATTCTCGAACAGCTAAACAATGTTTCTTCTTATGTGGATTATCGTGTAAAAACCATTTTTCATCATCAGTTAATGATAGTCAAAGAATGGTTTATTTTTATGCCTTGATAACAATGAACTGCAGATGGAAATTCATTGACATTTTTGTGTATCTGTCAATAAATATGGAACCCATTTCTCCACTGTTATTTTTGCCGATTACTTTTAAATATTCCTGTGTTGTTGATGAAGAATTCTGTTAGCAATCTCTTCAATTGATTGTTTGGGGTCTTCTTTGACAACAGCTTTCAAAACATCATGATCAACAATGCTTGGTTGACCAGATCCCAGTTTATCTTTTAGACTAAAATCACCCTCACAAACCACATCTAACAAGTCCTTACTTTAATAGCTCCTTGATACACATTGTTGATGTTTCTTACTGTATCCCTTGCCTTTGATCCACGATGAAATTCAAGTAACATACAATGATGTATGTGTACTTCATTTGGTTCAAAGGCTGCCATTTTCTAAGGGTAAGTTTGATCTTGATGAAAATTGATATATAATGTAAGGAAATATTGCTAATTAATTTAGAATCACAGTTACATTTCATTCAATTAATGTAACAATATTAAAATTGAGCTAATTAAAGCGTTAAAAAAATGCAAAGATTTTCCGGTACTTCTGATAGCTTTTCAATTTTGTTATTTTTATTTCTTCCTTTTTTTATTTGTATTTATTATTATTTTTTGTTATTTTTATTCTTTGTAATATAACTGTTTTATAAAACAAATGATATAATAGCCCCTTATCAAATTTCAATCATATGGGATATAACTTGTATGGAACCTTATAGCAATGAAATAATATGATAAATTTGAGGGGCCCTGCAATATATAATAAAATTTAAAGTTATAAAGTGAGCATATCTGGCATCATTGTTAAGCTTAATTCCCATAGAATAACATGGCAAAATGTTCCAGACAGAAGTGCCCCTTTATAATTTACTACATGATCAAAGCCAAATAAAGCATCCCTTTAAATTTTGTAGGGGGCCTTCTCAAATTTATCTTATTTTCACATCATGATAGGGTGCCATGCAATTTCTAATACATATGATTGCCATTGCATAGGAGAATATTATATTGATTGTTTTTATAAAGCAGTTATATTACAAAGATTAGCAGTTATATACAGATAGTCATTGACTTATGACTACTTTATTTATGACAATTCATATTTGCAATGGGATGTTATCAATAAATTCTGTGATTATTTAATGCAATTGACAGAGAGTTCAAAGTCCCTGATCAATGTCTGATATACAAAAGCATTCTTTTTCTATAAGTCCTTTTATAGCACAAGTTTACAGTGGAAAAAGTTTAAAAAGCAAGAAAGTTTTAAAAAACTAGAGAAGCGCTTTCAGCTTTATGTGGAAGTATAATTGTATACATTCTTTTTGTGTTTGGTTCTTGTATTTTTCTGTTCATTAAGTTTATTATGATAAAGTAGAGTGTAATAATAAATATTGGTTATAGACTATACATAAATGTTAAGACTTTCTGACTTATGAAGTGCAAATCAAACCCTATTGTAATTCAAGCACTATTTTGTATATTATTTAATTGACTATGAAGTCAATCTGCCAACAGATTGCCAGACACTGAAAATTTATTGCTACATAAATTTAAATACAATATTACCTGAAAATGATAATTCTTTTTTCTTTTCTAGTTCACCTCTTTTATGAGCCATAATTCCTTTTAAATGAATTGCTTTAGCTAGTCTCCATAAATATTCATCATTTTCAGAATTCTAAAATCATATTAAAAATTAATGAAAATAAATAATTATTTTCCAAAAAATTATTATTTAGCTGTTTTAAAATACCAATATAGATTATCTTCTTGCCATGACCATTTTATTTATAAAATTTTATATATAATAATATTTTAATTTGTGAATAATTTAGAAATTAAAAAATATATCAACAGCCTTCAGTAGGATAAACGTTTCATATATAATTTATTAAAAAAACACAAAAGTACTTTTGGCTTCTTCAACCCTTCTCAGTCTTAACATAAATCATAAAATATAACATCAAATGCAAAAAACTATTGCAGAAATACAAATGCACAATATAACATATAACATAGGATGCAAGATAAAAAATACCAAATGAATTTGAATTATTGCCTAACAATAACCTATTCATTTACAACATTACGGACACGTTATCATAGCAATCATCGCCAAGCTACAAGAAAACTAATCTATAAACTACAAAAATAATAAATTCAAAAATTGTGCAAAATCAACTTAAACTAAATATTTCCAGCCAAATTAACTGCTAATGAAATAATTTTAAATTAAACTTTTAGAATTTAATGATTACTTTCAAATCAAGGCTATGGTGTCACCATCTGTTGAGTTAATAATAATTTTTAAATTTGAACTAAGGTGGCACTATTTAGTAATTAATAGTTAGATTATAATTTTTAAATTAATTTAAAAATTATAGTCTAATTATAAGATGTCACCATAGTCTTGATTTGAAAAGTAATTATTAAATCAAAAAAAATTAATTTGGAATTATTACATTAGGGATAAATTTGGTTGGAAATATTTGTTTCCTTAATGCTGGATGACTTGAAAAGAAGTGACAGTTATGCAGAACTGAAAGAAAGAGCCAGAAAGAGAGATGAGTGGAGACTAGATAGTGCCGATTTGAACCTACTCTAGAACAGAACACTAATGATGATGATTTAGTTTAACTTGACGCTATTCCCCTAGTTAGTTTCAATTAGAGTTATACAAAATCTTTAAAATTTATGATTTGGTTTATAATTAAATGTAAATGATACATAGTTTTATGAGGGTTGCTCAAAAAGTGGTGGTAGAGATAGCATAGCAATAAAGCAGGAATCTAACATAATAGATAAAGCAGCAATGTAAGGTGACAGTAACTGGAGATAGGGCCAGTGCTGTGCCTAGAAATTCGGCCACTTATGTGCAACTGTAAATCGGCTGACCCCATATATCGATGACTGCCCCTATTCAATCAATAAAACAAAAAATTGGAAAATTAATAATCATAATTGTTCAACTTTAAATATTATAATTTATTAGTTTATATATATAATTTAATTTATTAGTTTATCAGTAATAATACATAACAGTCATAACAGAACATCTTAAAAATTATTGATATTAATACAATACGTCACAGCCATAACACAAATGAAGAAAATCTTGGAAATTGTAATAAATTACAAAATTTTCATTGCATGTAAATATAATATTAAATAAACTTCAAACTTCACTACATATAAAAATTAAATATCTAATTAGATGATAAATAATATTTTCAAAAATAACATATTAATAGGAAAACACAAAAATTTACAAAAAATAAGTTTGGTGCATTTTATTAAAAAGCAAATTCCAATATAAGATGGTGTAAACCAATTTCATCCAATAATTTATGCTCTATTGCTATAATTAATAAATTTGCTAGGCGTTCTTGTTGCATTGTTGCTCTTAAATAGTTTTTGATTATCTTCAATTTGGAAAAAGAATGTTGGCCAAAGGCTAAAGAAACGGGCAGATTTAAAATGATCCTAAGTGCAACAAATAAATTAGGGAATATATCTCGAAGATTGTTTTTAAAAATATATTGAAGCATGTTATATGGATGTGAAACAATGTTTTCTGCTTTTATGTGTGTCATTACTGATAAAATTTCATGAAATAAATCCTGTCCATCAATATTGGATTGTTTTCTTTACACATCAGTTAATTTCGAATGAAAATCTTTGCATGATTCTAATATTTGCCTTTGAGTAAAATATTAATTCAGTTAGTTATTTCGTAAATTGGCATTAGAATTGATTTTTATTTTTTAATTTATCTTTTTCAAATGAATAGAATTTTCAAATTTACATATTAAAAGAAATAAATTTCTTTTTTCCTTTATTTCCTTTTATTGGTTTTTAATTTAATTTTATATCTTACATTTTATGTTTTCGACAATCAATTTGGCCACCCATGTGCGATGCACACCTTGCACCTATAGCAGGCCCAACTCTGGATGGGGCTATAAAAACCTAAAAGTAACTGCACTAGAAATAGATTAATAATAAGTAGTAGGTATAGATTAAAAATTAACAACAATAAGGCCTAGTGAGCATAATACTAATAATAATAAATAGTAAGAATAGTTTAAAAATTAATAAATAACAAGTTAGGATATAAAATTAATAATAATAAATAGTTATAATAAACATTGCAGGTTGGAGAGAGAGAGTTAAGACAGCTAATCATTACACTACAGTAATGATAGTTAACAATTAGCTATCTTAACTCTCCCTCTCCAACCTGCATTAGACCAATATGAGGAGGAAATGGTCTATAACTTTTCAGATTGTTTCCATGATGCATAGCACAGGAATATGACCCTCAATCACTAGCAACACAAGAAGTCACAGTCATAGCAGAAACTGGAATATGGAAGGTGCAGAGAGTGCTAAGAATACCTGGACAGGGACTGGTTGCCTTCAATTACTGACCTAGACTACGAATATGGAAGATCCCTTTCAACAAAAGACTGCCTACAGGAACTGGAGAACAGAGAAGATCAACTGGCACATCTTTGGAACTCAGAGAAGTAAGAAGAAAAGGTGAAAAACCTCATGGAACTTCAAAGTGGACATCTCTTCTATTACTAAGGGAATGAGACCAATATCAATGGAGAAATAGGATTTCTGATCCACAAGGATATCATAAACAATATATCATCAATTTCAGTAGCAACTCAGATCAAGTAGGACAAGTCACAATGTATCTTTCCAAGAAATATCAACTGAAAATAATACATGTGTATGTGCAATAACCAACAGTGATGAAGAGATAGAAACCCCATATGAAGACATAATTAAGGAAATAACACCAATCTGACACACTTCACAATCATTATGGAGGACTCCAATGCAAAAGTTGGAAGACAACAGGATGAAGAATGTATAGGAATATGGGAATGTATGGAATGATATATAAAATAAGAGGTACAAGACTAGCAGAATTTGCACAACACACCATACTGAGGATAATGAACATCTTTTTCAACAAGAAAGAGCAACGAAAATGGACATGGATCAGCCCCCAACAAACAGATCAAGAATGAGATTGATTTCATCCTAGTCAACAGTAACTATAATCAAAGATGTTTCTGTACTCAACCAGTTCTACATTGGCAGTGACCACAGACTATTCCATGCCAAAATCAAGGTAGCTATTCAATGTTAAAGAAGATGGCTAATACAACACAAAGGAAAAAGATCAAGTACGAAAAATACACCCTGAAGTTGCAAAACAGATTCCAAGTGCTTACAGAAGAGGAAAGCAACTTACAGAAGACACAATGGGAAAGTGACAATCATCAGAGACACTGTAGAGGAAATCCCATCAAGAAACTATACATCAAAACACAGAAACTGATCGAAAAGAGAAGGAAGATGAAGATCAAATCCCCACTATCAACCAGATAGAATGCAAGAAATATGCAAAGTAATATGAAAGAGAATCAGAGACGATATCTGAAGATTCAAAAAGCCATTGAGAATAGCAATAGCCTCCAATCAGAACAGAGGGACACAATGACTAGCAAGCATCAACTAAATATGATCAAGCATGATAATGGAGAACTTATCACTAACCGAGATGGTATATTAGAAAAGGCAGCAACCTTCTATGAGGAACCAAGAGACAAACTGAAACAAACAGATCCAAGATCAGCAAATGCAGAAGATAACCCAGTACCTCATATTCAACCTGGTCATGACCAGAACTGGGCTCTGGCCTCAGTGAAGAAAATATTAATTCATCCCAAGGTATCAGTCTCCAGTTCAGGAGTTCTCTCAGGCTCGGGATCGCATCATGCTCCAACCTGATCCGATTCTTTAGTCTGTTCGAATTCTTTCGAGCGATAGCAGGTTTTAAATGGTTTTCATGTACTAGTATCATTTTCTTTATTTTGATGTCTTTTACTATAAAGTTTACTGGACTAGTTTCCTCAACTATTCAGTATGGTCCATTGTGCCTTGGACAAAATTTCTGCTTTAGTCCTGGCGGTATATAGATCTGGTTGACGAATACTCAATTGCCAAGTGGAATTTATATATTTTATTTCTGTTACTTTTGCTAACATTATTGTTTTTGTTTTAGGTGGTATAACTTCATCTTGAACCAGGTGGACAGTTTTCATGCCATTGAGGCAATTGCTATACTGTAAACCTCATTGCTCAACATTTTTGCTATCCTTATGCTTGTTTCTGGTACAGGCAGCAGTATTTTGTTGCATTATTAAACTTTTTACAGTAGTTTGATTGCACAATTCACCTTTAAAGTTTATCTGTGTACTGGTAGCTAATATGATTTTTGAATCATGCAATGATATTATTAGATGATGTTTAATAATTATTTTCCATAAAAAAAAAGAGTTAACGTGAAATTTAATAATTATGTCATGACCTAATATTCCATCACTAGGTGTAGTTATATGTGGACTAACAACATAATAAGAGTATTTGAATTATTGCTATTGCTATGGCTGTAATTGCTGGTAGTGGACCTATTTGAAATGTAAATTTATATCTTCCATAAGTTTTTATTAAATATACTGTAACACTCCATAATTCTGGGTTCTGACTGCGATGTGGAAATGATAGTTTACCTAAAGAGTTTGCAAATTTTCTCAACAACAGAGTAATTTTAGCTCCAATGTCAATTGTTAGGTAGCCTGGTTGACCATTTACCAAGCATTTTTGGCTCAGATCTGCATCTATAAACAAATATATTTCATTACATTCCTTTAAATCAAATGACGTATCCCTTTTTATTATAATTATTTTGCTGTTGTTTCTCCTTAACTGATATAATAGTATGTGAAGTCTTTGGCTGTTTATTAACTGATCTAATAAATTGTTTATGGGCGGATTTATTCTGCACTTGTCAAGAATTCATCCTTTTGCAATTCCAACGGAGAGTTTTGCCCTGAAAATTCTGTTGGGCAATTAGTCGTCATCCCTCCAATGAACATAGTGGTGGCTGAGGTAGGTTCCGAAATTGTTCACCTCCTCATAGCAAGCCAAAGTTCTGAGATGGCAAAAAAATTTTCAGCATAAGTCTTTCCCAATAATTTCAAGGAGCTCAAAAGTGAGATTGAATAGACTTATTATCAAACAGAATTCCATATTGTAGTGGCCCACAGAAATTTGGCTGTCTAACTCTCGATATATTTTAAGAGTGCTGTGGCGAAGGTGGTTTATAACGTAAAGTTTCCTGATTTCTAGGACCTAGGCCTATTCTCAGCCATGAGGAGATAGGTGATTGAGAGTCTAGATTCCATATTAGAAAAAGTAACAATTTGTTAAGACTGTCACAAAGTTGCTTTATCGTGGTTTGTAGACTTTCTGTGTAGTTCACATTTCGCTTGACTGTGCCTAACTCTACCATGGTGGCATTCACCTTACTAAGTTCATCTATCCTTCTGATGTAAGGGCATGGCTTGCTGACAACTTATTCTATTAATTCTTTGTGTGTGGCCACTAATAATGTCTCCTCAAATGTTTTTGGATCATGGGACATGACAGTTTGTTTGATCCTGTCATTTATCCCATTTAAGAATTGGACTTGCAATCTCTCGTCCATCTCCTTCTTTTGACATTGTTCTATGACAAATCGTTCTTGTTTGTTCATGCTCGCTACCTCAATTAAAGTTTCTGCCACAAGAGACTGTAGTCTGATGGCAAAAGTTTGTACATTCTCGCCTCTTTGTTGTGTGCAAACATGGAAATGCTGTAGTGGATAAATAAAGATTTCACTATTCGTACGAATAACCATGAGAGTCACTGTATATATATGAGGTAATATTCAAATGAATGCTTCAAATATTACGTAGACGTGTTGCATGTACTTAGATTTTTCAAACCGTGAACTTTATGAATACGATCGATAAAATTCCGAACGTTTTTAAAACTCGTATTTCTTTTCTTAATTCACCAGCATCACGAAAACGGTTCAGTCTACTAATTTATTATAAAAATAAAGATTATTTTTGTAACATTTATTCAAATATAGCATTTACTAATTCTTAATTTCCATTTTTTTCTTTTTACGGAGACCTTGCTATATTGCAGAAATCATTATTTAAACGTTTAATTTCATACGGTATTGAGCCAACGTTAAGAAGAATGATATATTCCATTCTTCTTAATTTCTAATTGATCACAGTTAGTTGAGCTAACAAGTATAATTTTGTGCGAAACGTTCTTAAATCCAATTAAAATTGCATCGTAAATAATAAGTCCATTAATTTTCAAGATCGTATTATATCGTAATGATGGCCATTATGTTTTTAATTAACATTTTTTGTTATTTTATACTTAATTATATTTAAAATTATTTATTTATAATGATGTTCAAGTTTATATTTTTGTGTATTTCTTACTATATTTTGATGTATCATTATTGCAATAATTAAGGTTTATAATAATTGCGTTCAGTGGTATAAATATCATAAAATCTATTTTGATGTATCATTATTGCAATAATTAAGGTTTATAATAATTGCGTTCAGTGGTATATCATAAAATTATATAATTTTGTTTTATTTTTAATTTTTATTAAGTGTTTTTCTTATACTATATATACTGCATAAGAAAATAACATATTGTTTCTATAATATTTTAGATTATAATATTTATTTTCCTAGTTGTCCAAGGAGAAAAATTTTTGAAAAGAATTTCTTCATTTTGAAAGTTAATTCACTTTTGTGAGTAACATTTTATATTGACAGCAAAGTATTATACTATATTTGGTTAGTAGACTTTTATTAGATCACTAGTTTCACGACTTATAAAGTGAAGAACCAAAATGAATAGATAAAAATAGTGACCTTTCTGAAGCATTTTTAAAAATTTGACGATTTTATATTTCACGGTAGTTTTAATTATAATTCAAATTTATTATTAGATAATATTTTATAGTTATCGAATTATCGATATTTAATGATTTGAGAAATTACCTGTCATCATCTTTTAGTTTTTTACGAATAAACTCCTCTTAATTCGTCAGATATGAGATCAAAAGAATGACGAAAAAGTAGACGCATTACAGGAGCTTAGAAGAGCTAAAAATAAATTGCACAAAGGAATATTGGAAACCTTTAACAGCTACTTTATAAAGTAGCTGTTAAAGGTTTCCAATATTCCAAAATTTAAGCCTACTTTTGAAAAGAAAGTGCGGCTTATGTAATCACCATGCTGTCTCCCACTAATAATTTTTGAACTAATTAGTATATTTTCATGAAATTTGCAAATAATATATGAAAACCAAAAATTTACCCTCTAGTGTCAATCATTTTTAAAAATGGCAGACGTTCAACCTTCTGAGATATTCTCTTAATGCAGTCTGAACTCTTTATTGGATTTTTATGAATGTTCAAATCGTTGAAAATGATTGATCTCGATGATTTAAAAATGGCGGGTGTTCAAACTTCAAAGATTTACCCTAATAACTTTTGAACTAATTGATTAAATTGTATAAAATTTAACAACGTGATCAGATTATTAAATTCGAATTTGAAGTAAGATTAATTAATAATGTTGGTTCATCCATTTAAAAATCCCCGACGTTCAATCTTCTGACGTTTCTCTGTAATAACTATGGAACTGTTTAATAAATTTTTGTGATATTCAACATATAAATTATGCGATTGGAGATACATTTGATTTACTTCTGTATCTCTAATCGTTCTAAAATAAATGAAACTTTCGGAAAATAGATGATTAGTTCTCTTTAGAAATGCTTACAGTATATAGAGTACATATAAAGATCGAGGCATTATAAAAAGATCGAGGCCTCAAAATATATGTATTATGAATTTTTTGAATAAATTCAACATAATTAAATAGATGAAAATTGTAGTAATCATTAAATATTTATTATATATATATAAATTTTGCATTTCGTTTTTTACGTATCACTATTAATATATATGATTCATACAATTACATATATACAATTCATTCTTAATTTTTCACAGCACAGTGTCAAAGGTTTGGCGGCACAGTGGTTGAGAGAACCACTGGTCTAGCAATGCTAAAAATATAGAAATAAAACATAAAGATAATAATTACAATATGTATATCCTAAACCCACACAATCAAAACCTTTAAGTTTGTTTACATTGGATAGAAGATCACAGATGGTTGGTGTCACCAACCATCTGTGATCTTCTGTTCAATGTAAACAAACTTAAAGGTTTTTATTCCTTATTTTTTAAATTATAAATAACGACGACAAATTTTGTTACAGAAATTCGAGGTTAGATTATTCTAATGATACCCTATCTATAGGAATTGGTACAGTGGTTCAACTGCAGAAGAGATATTAAGCCAACCACATTTCACTATTAATATATATGATTCATCAATTACATATATACAATTCATTCTTAATTTTTCGCAGCACAGTGTCAAAGGTTTGGTGGCACAGTGGTTGAGAGAACCGGCGGCACAGTGGTTGAGAGAACCACTGGTCTAGATAATCCATCCTCAGATAATCAGGAGTCTATTGTATGCACAAAAACATTCCATATATATAAATCTAAAAATATGAGATGATGCATTATTTATATATTATTTTAACATTTAATAAGCAATGCAATTTTTAAAATGCATATTATTTATAAAGATATTGTTATTACTCAAGAAAATACAATTGCATTAATATGTTTAAACAAAAGAATTTTTTTTCTTATAAATGTTAATCACTATTTAAAATTGCATTTTATAATATGTAAAAACTTAAACAATGCAGAAGAAATACATTATACTTTTACAAGAAATGGATTATATATAATTTTAATGTGTCAAAATTGTAAACAAGATGATGATGAACTTCTGATATGACACCAATTTTTATTTCAGAAGTTTTAATTTTTGTGCTATTGTTGTTTTAAATAACCCATAAGTTCCAAGAACATTGCTTACTTAAAATTGGGCTTTTCTATTATTTAAATTCTAGATCTATAATGAAATTTAAATAAATTTCTCTTTCCATACTTCATCTATCAAGAATGAAATATGGAGTGAGAGAAAAATTATGAGTAAATCAGTGGGTTCTTAGAATGAAGGAAATGGGGTTTAATTAATTATAATCAAAATAGAATATAAAAGAATTAATAATTGTTATCTTGGTATAAAACCTTAATAATTATTTTATGTTAAATTTTTATATAAGATATTTTAATGCTGCAATTTTATAAATTATGATGTCATTGATGGGAATTCTAATATACAATATAACTTTATTCGTAGTATAATATCGTTAAGGAAAATAAATAAAAATACAGAAAACAGTTTTTAATAGTGAAAAATATCTTCATAAACAATACAGTTAAGGTTACATATTGATTTGGTGAAAATATTGTTTGATCAAAGTTAAACTTAGATCATGAAGAAAGATCAAAATTTTCACTGTCAGTTCGTGTTTATAATTATTAATTCAAATAAATATGAAATGTTAATGTTGAAATAATGAAAGTTAAATAATAAACAATATAATGTTTACTGTAGCTTTTTAACATTTCTATTTTTATCAATAGTCTTTAATACTTGCATAGCTCTCGTAACAGAAAGTTTTTTAATTAAAACGTTTTCAGTCTATCTTTGAGGCCTTCATCAGTATTCTCTTACTCAACATATATTTTGGAATATAGTAATAAAGAACATAATTAATTCTCAGAACTAATTGTGTTCTTTATTACTATATTCCAAAATATACTTTGAGTAAGAGAATACTGAACAAGGCCTTAAAGATAGGCTGAAGCCATTCTTAATTAATTAAAAAACTTACTATATTCCAAAATATACTTTGAGTAAGAGAATACTGAACAAGGCCTTAAAGATAGGCCGAAGCCGTTCTTAATTAATTAAAAAATTTTTCTTGTTACAAGAGCTATGTAAGTATTAAAGAATATAATGTTTTATGAAGCAATTGCAAAATATTTAATTCTTCACAAATCAGGCTTTGACAATCTTATCAACTTTTAGTTTAGAACTATATAAATCATTATAATGCAATTACAAAGACTGTATATGTATTTGCTTAACATACTTCAGCTTAATTTATAGATCTCAATTAGTACATTATAGCAAGATATACTTATGTATCAAGAATCTCTTCAGTAGTATATTGTAGTGGTTTGGTCATCTCAGGGCATACTGTGTACAGTATATATATGATTAAAATATTTAAATATTGTATTAAGTTTTAAACTTTAAATTATTTACAGTTTGTAATAGCTGGAGATCATCTTGTTCATCATTGTCCTACTTGGCAATGGGCTGTAGGTGAAGAATCAAAACTTAAAACTTATTTACCAAAGGATAAGCAATTTTTAGTTACTCGAAATGGTAATTATATTTGTTTTAGAAATTAATAATATGGTTATTGGTTTTTGTTATAAATAAAATAATCTCATTTTTATTTTATTATATCTATATTAACAATATATATAACTCACTGGATCATATAGAAATAGAGTAATTATCTAATAAGATCTTATCTCAAAGATCACTTGCTTACAATCTATTATTAAAAATACAAAACTAAATATATAAACTAAGAAATCTGAAATAATTTTTGTTTTGAATATTACAATAGATGAATTTAATTTTCAACGAGCAGTGTTTCCTAATTTTCAATACCTCTTTTTAAAATTTTAAAAAATACTGGCATATCTTCTCTTAGACAAATGCAATTTGAAAGAAATTAGACATGTGAAATATTATAAATTGAGACCAAAATATAGAAACAAAAAAAAGGTAATCAAAATTAAAAAAGTGTCTTATGCCTCTTAAGACCTTTCACATATTCCTGGCGATAGTGTGATAATCTTATATAATGCTTAAAAAAATTTGTATAAAAATGGATTTTAGCATAAATTGTTTTTCTATAAATTACTTAATAATTTCACAAATTGTAATAAAATAAAGGAAAAAAATTCAGTTAGATTGAATTGTAGGGAACAAATTGATGCCTTGCATTAAAACTATCCAATGTTATGGTGTGCATCTCCTAACAACTATTCCATTTACAGTCCTGTTCTAAGAATTAGAATATTTTTTTTAAATAATACAGGCAATCCCTGACTTACATAGATCTGACATATGTAGATTTGTATCTACTTATGTAGGTTAATTTTAGATGAAGAGTCCAAACTTGGTTCCCTCTGGAAAAAATTGAATATGTGGGACTAGGAATTGAATCTGGACTTCAAGATATTAGTGATTACTTTATCATGTGACTTATATGGTTATTCTTTAATATAAGTTTCTATTTTTAATGTTAAATCTCTATGACCCATTAATACTCTATAGCATATGCTCTGACATACAAACTTGGTTCCCTCTGGAAAAAATTGAATATGTGGGACTAGGAATTGAATCTGGACTCCAAGATGTTAGTGATTACTTTATCATGTGACTTATATGCTTATTCTTTAATATAAGTTTCTATTTTTAATGTTAAATCTCTGTGACCCATTAATACTCTATAGCATATGCTCTGACATAGAGTCAGTTAATGTAGGGTTTTACGAAATGATTTACTTGTGCAAGTTGGAGATGCCTGTATGCCTAATAATGAAGAACCATTATCGAAATGAATACTATCTGGAAATCTATGCTTTTTCAATAGATGCAACCAAACATTTATTCTGAAAAAAAAACTGGAAAGCTCTCTGAAGATAAAGGCAAATTCAGATAATCTTAAACTTATGACAAGAGTTTGGTTCCAAGAATTTCACATCCTGCTGTTTACTGGATAGCTATATGGTAACATATTCCAGCTTATTATCTTGGAGGATTTTGATTCAAATCCAGGTCTTACATCTTCAGTTTTTTAAGAGAGGTCTGGCCAGACCTGACCTAACTTGCTGAATCTCATTCTTCAACCCTCTGATTGATCCCACCATGGGTGTTGGCCAGCCATCTAAAAATGGCTGGTACCAGATACAGAATATTCTTAAGAGATATGGCAGCTTAACAAAACTATTCAAATGTTGCTGGTGTAAGTTGGAAATGCTCAAAATTTATGGATTTCCTACTATCAATATTTATTATTAAATGCCATTTTATCATAATAATGAATACAAAAATACAAGAACCAAACACAAAAAGGATACTTTCTATATATCAGATCATTGGGTCAGGGAATCAAACCTAAGCAAGAAATTATAAATCAAAACTAGCACTATTTTACAGTGGAAAAAACAGACAAATCACTGAAGCACTTTCGACTTTATTCATAAATAATAAAAAAATAAAATAAAAAATAATAATTAGTATTAACACAAACTTAAGCAGTTGCATTGATTAATAAGAGAATTTATTGATGGCATCGCCAACATAAGTATGAAGTATAAGTCAAGACAGTCATTAGTTGAGGACTATCTGTATATTTTCTTCCATGCAGTAAATCTCTGAACATATTTCACAAATTTTGAATTCTTGTGTATACAAATTTATTCTGCTGGGTAGCTGATCTAAGTCCAATCTCTGTTCTTTTCACTAGAAAGAATTTAAAGAATTGCATTAAAGGGTTTAAGGAACCAAATTTTAATAATATATAATTTTGTCTCATCTCAAATATGATTAAATAGTCTTATTAAAAATTTTATCTTCAATATTTATCTGAGTTGTATTTTTCTCACTTCATTGGCTCCTATAAAAAAAAATTGCCTGTATGTGAGTATGTTTAGGAGATTTTAAGAGCAGTAGTGAGAGCTATATTAATAGCTCCTATAATGCTGCATTAGACTGCTCTGTATATCAAATTCACTCCTACAAGATTTTGATTTTCTAAAAAATTTATAATTTTTAAATAAAAACTAAAATCAATAATCATTTTTAAATTTATTCTTACATTAAGCTTAAATTCAAAACTCTTGGCATTTAATGCTATGAAATTTAAAACTAGTTAGCAGATAATAGGCTAAATAATTATACTGTTATGTTATAATACAAGCACTCACTGACTTATATAAATTTGACTTTAGGCATACGAATTATTTTAAAAACCATTTTTATAATTTAGTAAACTCCAATTTATACAATATTATTATAATAACGGTTGTATACTGTTATGTTATAATACAAGCACTCACTGACTTATATAAATTTGACTTTAGGCATACAAATTATTTTAAAAACCATTTTTATAATTTAGTAAACTCTAATTTATACAATATTATTATAATAATGGTTACAATATTATGTAAAATAAGATTTATGATATTATAATTAACTCTTGATAGTTATTATGACATTATAATAACTTTACTATCTTATGATATGCATCATAATTTGCATCATATTATTACAATAGTTATATTGTATCTTCTATCTTATAGCTGTCCACGAGATATGATACAACATTATAAACACATATAAAAATGTTTTTGCTTTTACCATGTATTATATAATTTACATAATAGCTATACTTAGTCACTTTCATAAAATTTGATTTCTGTATCATTGCCAAGAACATAAGTCTTATATGAGAAATTCTTATATAAAAAATTTATCATCATTTTTCTTATTCTAATGTTTTTGAAATATTTTTAGTATACAAAATATGGATAAAATGTTGATGATTATCAAATAGTTAAGAAATAGCTGAGAAATTTTTTTTATATAATGTAAAAACTTCACAAATTGAAATCCAATTTTCATTTTACAAATTTTTGTCTAATGAACAATTTCAATAACTCTATTATCAATACAATAACTATATGATAGATGATTTTCTTATAAATCTGTATTAAATTTTAATAAATTAATTTTATAATTTTGATTAAAGAAAAGATGTTTTGTTTTATTCTAAAAATAATTTTTGTATAATCAATTTTTATAACTTTTATATGGAATATTCTAATACAATAGGGCCTCAACATTCGTGGATTTGCTTATTCGCGTCCGATTTTCTTGTACAGCTTTTCAGCATTCACGCTTTGCTTATTCACGGTTTTTCCTATTCGAGGGAGAAATTTTCCCGTAATGGAATATTCTAATACAATAGGGCCTCAACATTCGTGGATTTGCTTATTCGCGTCCGACTTGTACAGCTTTTCAGCATTCATGCTTTGCTTATTCATGGTTTTTCCTATTCGAGGGAGAAATTTTCCCGTTTAAATTTTTTAATAAAAATTTCAGTATACAGTACGGTACAGTATTTATTCATATTAATATCACAATTTATTCTATTAGAAACACGAAAAGCTTTATTTAAGCACAAGCTCCTTAGACGCACAATTAAAAAAAATTTGCCAAATTACTTAGTTTTTGCTTTGCCATCCAAGACTCTATGCTTTAGTTTTGGTTTTCGATATCCAGGACTTTACGGTTATGCCCATATATTTTCTTAATTCTGTTGAGTGCTAGGATACATCATCATGTCTGGAAAAAGGGCAGCTAGTCAGAAGTCGACAACTTCCCATATTTGTAAGCGTGCGAAATCGGTGATGACCCTTTCAAAGAAAGGGAAGTTCTGGAAGTTCTCGATATGTTGCTAGAAGGAAAGAGTTACACTGAAGTGAGTAGACTTTTTGGTGTAAATGAATCTACAGTTAGGTTGATAAAGAAAAAGGAAGATGCAATTAGGCATAGCATAAAGGGTGATACTCCATTATCATTGAAGCACACTTCCCAAATAAGAGATAAGAACATAGAGAAAATGGAAAAGGCTCTGTACTTGTGGATAGAAGACCAGTACCAGAAGAATATGCCAATAAGTAAGGCTATAATAAAAGCCAAAGCCATAAAGCTCTATAAACACTTTGCAGAATCTTCAGGTGATAATCCAAATAAATTTGTTGCAAGTAGTGGTTGGTTCGACAAATTCAGGAACCATTATCGCCTTCACAATATTAAGTTATCAGGAGAATCGGCTTCCGCAGGTCATGATGCAGCTGCTAAATATCCAGAGGAATTAGAGAAAATAATCGAAGAAAAGGGGTTATCAACCACAACAAGTCTTTAATGTGGACAAGACAGGGCTCTTTTGTAAGAGAATGCCTACCCAAACATATATTGCTAGGGAAGAGAAACGAGCGCCAGGTTTCAAAGCAGCTAAAGACAGATTAACTATGATGATGTGTGCCAATGCCTCTGGATACTTTATGGTAAAACTGATGCTACTGTATCGGTCTCTAAATCCATGTCACTAAAGGGGACAAACAAAAATTGCCTCCCTGTCTTTTGGAGAACCACTTCAAAAGCTTGGGTAACAGCTTCTGTTTTTATGGATTGGTTCAATCACTGCTTTGTGAGTGAAATGAAACGTTACCTAAAGGCTAAAAATTTAGCATTTAACGTTTTGCTTGTTCTCAATTATGCATGTGGACATCCAGTTGAAGAATTACAGCTTGCTCATCCACAGGTTGAAGTTGTGTTTCTTCCTCCCAACACCACTTCATTGTTGCAGCCTATGGATCAAGGCGTTATAAAGACTTTTAAGAGCTATTACACACGGCACACTTCGAACATTTCTGGCATCATCGAGACTAATCCTGCTATTTCTTTGAAAAATGCATGGAAGGAATTTACAATCGCCCATGCTCTTACAATAATTTGTAAGTCCCTGAAGGAACTGAAAAAAAGCACACTTAATGCTGCTTGGTTGAAACTTTGGTAAGATGTTGTTATTGATTATGCTGATCCTCTTGCAGAAATCGACGAGGAATTGAATCGCACAATTGATGTTGCTCGAAGATTATTCAGTGAAGGATTTCAGGATACTATAACAAAGGATAATGTTGAAGAACTCGTGAATTCTCATGAAGAAGAACTAACAGAAGAAGATCTGGAAGGAATGCTTGAATCATCTGAAGAGGAAGAAGAAAAAAGTTCAGAAGACAGAGTGAAGTTCACTTCAGCGAACTTGAATAAGATCTTGAAACTTGCAGATGAACTGTCTGAAGAGGTTATAGCAGCTGATCCTATAATGGAACAAAGTCTGAAATTCAAAAATGGACTAGATGACCTACTGGCTCCCTACAAAGTTTTGCAAAATGAAATGAGAAGAAAAGCCCAGCAGCCAACTCTTCCCTCTTTCTTCAAGAAAATTGAATATCCAGTAACAGAGACTTTGTCGTATCCATCAACAAGTGGCAACAGTATGATATCACAATCAAAGAAGCACAAAGAGAAACTTGACGTAAACGATCCTTTCACCGCAGATGATGTGTAGTACGAGACTAGACATCATCAGCACCACCACCTCTGTTATAACCTTTTCTAGAGTCGTACAGCAGATTTCTGTACAAGAACAAAAATGTTAGTTCTGGGAAATCTTTCTATGTTGTGTTTATAGTACATATCGGTTGTATGTTATACAGTATGTAACATACAACCAGTATGTATTGTACTTTAACTTTTTCTTCAGTGTAATAATAATTTTAAATAAATATTAAAAGTAATTATACAGTACTATACATACTATTTATTGTTCCACATTAAGTAGATACACTCCATCCCCCAACTCCCGTTTTCCCATAGGATCTTAACTTCAACTTTCGTGCCAATTTTCGTGAATGTAACCCCCGCGAATGTTGAGGCCCTACTGTATATTATAATAATATTCATTCCCATTTTAATTTAGTTATTTGGTTTTTATAAACTGATATTTAACTTGCTTGGAACAAAACTATTCAGGTTTTGTCAAAAGTTTTATCAAATGGAAATTTTTCAGTTTGCCTCTATAAGTTATCCATTTTATAAAAATAAGCCATTAATTGAATTCAGTTATTAAAATTGTTACTTAAACTATAAGTTTTGTTAAAGAATATATCTAACCTTTGATTTACTGGTTACTTGAATTGCTCAATTTCAGTTTAACATGGTTGAAAAATTAATGCCAAATTTTTGTTTTGCACAGTATGATTTTGGTTTAATATCTAACATTTGACAACAAAGATGATCATAGTAATATTTAGGTTACAGACAATGATAAATTACAAAATCCTTCTCTGCTTCATCAGTATTGCTGAGCAACCTCTACATATACTGAACAATATATTTGATCTTTAAGTTTTATATAATAATCAATTATTAGAATTATTAATTAAGATATATGATAATTTATAAATGATGAAAAAATAATAATTAATTTATTACTCTTTAATCTTTCAATAAATTATTTCTTTAATTTTGATCCAAACACTAATCATAACATAAGATTGGAAGGGAATTACTAAACTCCTTAGCTCAATATGAATAGATTTATAAGGAATTTAGTAAAAGTAAAAAACAAACATTGATAACAGATTTTATTAAGCCAGTACTGAAAATTTCTTTATAAAGCAAATTTTAAAAAATCTGAGACAGGAAATTAACAGCAGTAATGGTGATTTTGAACTGTGAAAGAAGACACTTTCAATATTAATAAGAGAAGAAGTACTAAATAAACTTGTTTTCATACATTTTGAATGGTTTGCAACTTTATTCTTAACTTTTTGTTGTATATCTGTATAAAATTAGTTTTAATTAATTTGTAATTTATTTTAAATAAAATGCAGATTATTTAATTGACCATTAAGGAACCTATCCCTTGATTTTTATATACAAATGTAAATCTTGATTTACATGTTAGTTTTGCAGAACCAATCTACTGTATAAATTGAAGGTTAGATGTATTTTCAAACATACTTCAGTATTTAATTAAACTAAAGTTTTAACAATTGTTTATTGCAACTAATGGTTTAAGGAATATATTCTGTTATTAAATGCAGATTATTTTATTGAGCTTATTATTTTATAATTATCTTCAAGGAAGAAGTATTTTGTTATAAATGTAAATAAGTTCTGAATTATGAATGAAAAATAATTTTTTTAATTTTTATTTATAGTCCCATGCTATAAACGCTGTAAACAAATGGAATATTCAGAAGAGCAAGAAAAAGTAATTGAAGCTGATGATGAAGATGGAGGTTGGGTTGATACTCATCATTATGCAGGTGAATTTGAAATTTTAATTTTAGTATTACAAAAAATTAATATGATAAAGTATACTAATTATGAAATTGATAATAGTTAACAATATTTTTTCATTATTTTAAGCATTTTTCATTAGTTGAGATTATCTTATATGAGAGAAGCCATTTATTGTGCAAAGTCACGGTTTAGAACGAATAGTTAACAATATTTTTTCATTATTTTAAGCATTTTTCATTAGTTGAGATTATCTTATACGAGAGAAGCCATTTATTGTGCAAAGTCGCGGTTTAGAACGAATGTCAATACTATCTAATTACACTAAGTAAAGTCACGAATTTTAACGAATATCAATATTATTATACAACTAAACCTGACGTTCTAGCGCTGCATCCCAGAGTTCGGCCTGAGCTCAGGTCTTAAGCTAAGTTCTAACTTAAATACTAAATTAATTACAAAAACAATCTAACAATAAATAACATAAACCGGCAAAAATGAAACCAGAACTTATCACTAGAAGTAACGAATAAGTGCTAAATTGAAATGACAAAAACGTGCTAATAAATTAAAGAAATTCTCAAACAAGTTAGATAATAAGAAAATTCGCTCTTCCGATCTCGAACAACAAAAAAAAACGATGTTAGAACTTACATAAATAACTTAAGGAAATTCTCAAACAAGTTAGATAATAAGAAAATATAAATTTATTAGACTTGAACAAAGTTAGATAATAAGAAAATATAAATATATTAGACTCAAAAACACTTTCAAAAAAAGTGTTATAAATGCTTTATTGAAACTATAATAAAGCAACAAGCAGTTAATCAATGAAACTTGTTTAATCCAATTCAAAATCAATCAATTAATCAACAAAACTTTTAATCTAACTCAAATCTCAACAAACAATTATTCACAAAAAAAGAACCTTAAATACTACTAAATTCTACTACCTCACCTCCGATACAAACTTCAAATAATCTTCGATCTTTACAAGAACTCAATTGTCACTTTCGCCAATTCTATGTCTGGAATTTCAAATCAGTGGTAAAATTAGTTAGATAAGATGACGTCATTAGCCGGGACAGCTCTTTCGGAGGATGATTCCGATTCCGTATCACGTGATTGCTAACGACAGAGACAGAGGATGTGGGAAGTAAGTTAACTTTTAAACTAAAATATAATACACTAGATTATAAGAAAATAACACTAAATAATAGAATACATAACAAAAAATAAAAATAGGACAGGTCAAAGTTAACCTCCTCACACCTTTCTCTAAAGCATTAATTTTAAATGCAGCCATTAAACAATCAAAGATATCTAGAGTGGCACTTTGAAGAGAACGAGTTTGAGACTATTTCTCAAGAGCAGGGATGCACAAACCATGGCTTGCGGGCTGCATGTGGCTCTCCATTGATTTGTTAGTGGCATGTGTTATTGTAACAAGTCACACGATGAATAAAATATTATTTGTAGTTTTGAACAATGAATTTTCAAATATTTTTCCGATATGAAATTATTTTTACAGTAGTTCAATAATGATGTTTTTTAATAATAGGGAAAAATTAATTATCATATTTGTAATAAAACATTTTTATTTTACTATATGTATGTGTGTGAAATAAGTAATTTAAAAAAACTTGTAAAACACACAAGATAGCATTGCTGCTTAACTGATAAATGTGCTAATGAAAATATAGAATCAGTTTTGCTTTTGGCTACTACTGTCACGAACAGTGGATCTTCCACCCGAACGTGACCCAGCATCGGGACCCGCGCCCCAACCGCCTTCGGTTCCGCACTTAACTTGACGTTAATGTTAATGTCGTGCGACTCGAACCATTTGACAAAATGAGAAAATCCAAAACCAAAATGCTCCATGAGAAAAAACTGTAACTAATTTTATTGTTAAACAAATAACGAAGAACTTACAATATATTATTAGTAGAAACTTAAAATGACGTCTGGTCTTCCCAAAGTTAATCGTTAAAAACTTTTCTAATTGGTGAACTTAATAATTGATTTTTTCCTGCTGCCGTCGATTTCTTTCAATACAATCACCAATACGACAGTCCACAACAAAGTGAGGTTAGCAGTACCAAGGACAAGGTTAGTTGGACGCTGGACAAACATGTATTCCACGCAGACAGGACGGGACAGGAACCACCAAGCAGTGCAACCACAATGTGTTGAAATGCTGGAGAAGACCACACCAGCTCCGTCTTCTGGTCACTATTTATACTGTAATCCATTTGCATAGAAAACATGTAGAAAATAATAAAAATTACTGGAACAGGAATTGGTGACTCTTCTTTCGTTGATTATATTTCATGACAAGAATTTTTAACTAAATATAAATTATTATTTCACAATAAAGTACTTTTGTACATTTTCTAACTGTCCTCCTCCCAAACACGTGACCATGATGTCGTACTTCGGCCATTTGCCGCGATGATTCAGACTGCTTCGGACGCATTTCACCAGGTAACAGTTTCTTTTTTATAATTCTTTACTTTTTTAACTTAATTCTGCCCCACTTTTTCTTAGAATCCTTACACTACAAATTTTGAACCTTACATAAAAATTGTTAAATCAATGCAATACCATACATCTAATTAAAACTTCTTTGTAACATGTAATTAATAAACATGATAAGATATATAACTTTCATGGGCCTCCTATAAGTAAGTGAATCTATGCACCCTTAGTGTTAACAAGTCTGTGCATCCCTGCTCTAGAGTGATTTAAATAGAGTGCAACTGACGTGGTGGTGATCTATGCTGAGATATGCTATTAGTCACAAATACCAATAATTCTCAGTTTGAGTTCCTAGATCTAGTTCTTTTTTCAAGTATGAAGTATTAATAAAATCAAAAATATGAATATTAATTGCAATAAATAAATGCTAAACATTTGTAAATATGGCATTTCAAATCATATTATGACTATACAAATACAGTATTATTGTGTTTGTAACAGACACTCCATTGTCTTTACAAAATTGAAAAAATCAAGATGGTGGTCCAAGAAGCAGAAGTAGCATACCCTCTTGCTATCATAATTTCATTGGATAATTATATAACTTTCATTCTTGGATTATGAAGTCAATAATTTATTTGTATAAAAGTTCATCTATTTCATCTGTTGATGATGACGATGATTAAAAGTTCTTTAAAATTTATATGATATATTTTTTTATTATTACAATTTGCTTTACCTTAAAAGCTATGATTCTTTAGACTAGGCGTGTCAAACTCATTTTAATTTAAGGGCCATTTAATGAGCCTGTAAGATGGTCGTGGACTATATCACATTTAAATTTTTTTAAAATTATATTTTGAATTAAGGATTCAGAAATATAGATAGCATAATTAAAAACATTGTGTAATCAAATGAATATATTAAAAAAAATATATAATTACTACATAATTGCTTTTACTTATACATATATGCTTTATTTCATTCCTTGCTATCAATCTTTAATTTTCTATTAAGTGTTAAAAGTCATATTTTTTGTACATAAACAAAAGCTTTCATTAAAATTTTATAAATTCAAATAACCATATCTACTTACATTTTTAAAATAAATTAATTACACGACAAATAAATCTTTAACAAGTCCGTTAGCACATTCTTTATACACGTCCTTGAAAGAGGGATTGTTTGGAACTCGAACATTGTATTTAATCTATCCAAAAAGATAAGGTTCTCATTTATGGCTTTTTGTTTTTTTAGTAAGAAATTTTGCACAAAACCATGCACTCCTGGTAGAAAGCACTTTGTGTTGCCAATCTAAAAAATCAGTGTCATCAAAAATATCTCAAAAATCGTGTCATCTATATGTTTACGTTCGATAAGGCCAATCGAAAAAAAATTTGTGTATCATAGTATATGACATAGCTACAGAGCTACAGTTAATGTCTATTATCTCATAACATATTGTTCTCATTTTCATTTTAGTTAAAAACGTTGAGGGCCACAAAAAATCACATCGAGGACCGCATGTGGCCCTCGGGCCGTCAGTTTGACAATCCTGCTTTGGACAAATAATATTGTTTAATTATATTTCAGAAAATTACTGCACTAATTGAATCACATTCATTGGGGGGAATACAGGCTGTCCCTATCTTACAATATTCTGATCTTATGAAATTTCAAACTTGGCTATTTTCATAGCAGAAATATTTTCTGTTTATTAAAAATACTAGAAATATACTATACTACATATACTAGAAATATTTTTTGTTTATTAAAAATATAGTAAAGCATTCCTTACCAGCTTGGGGATTTAGGTTCTATTTCAGATTATAAAAATAATCTTGAGGACCTGGGATCATATCCAGATGATTTTACCATCTTAAAGGATTCAGTATTCTAGCATCTGTTGTTATTACTAAAATTATCATCAGTATGAATCATTTTCAAATTGCAGTTTACAATGAGGTTATCTTTTTATGTTATAAAAACATAATCTCATTGCAAATTGGGACAACCTATATGTCAATGGAGAAAATGCAATTCATTTCCAAAAGAAATTTTTTCACTTAGAAAATATAATTAGAACTAGCAAAGAAAGATATTTTTGTTCTGTACAAAGTAGTATTTATGGAAGTGAGACTGAACTGTTAGTGCCAATAACAGTATATATATATATATATAGAGCTGTCAGATATTTTTATATTTGTATATGTATATACATGTATATGAGTATACAGTACATATATATGTGCATAAGTATGTATTTATTAAAATAATGTGATATATTTATAATTAAATAATAAAATTCAAGCACTCCCCAACTATTCATTTGACTTATGATTTAAATTTATGATTGCTCTTATGAAATTCCAAACTTAGCTATTTTCATAGCATATTGGCTAGAAATATTTTTATTAAAAATTTATAATCTACCAATAATCACATAATAAAGCAATTACTTTGGACTATCCAATCTTCCATTGTCTACTATTACTACTAAAATTACTACCAAAATTACTACCATTATTGATCATTTTCAATTTATGATTTTTTTTATCTACAATGGGTTATTAATATATAATTCCATCATAAATAGAGGTACATCTGAAATAATAAAATTTAAAAGTTATAACAATAATTAAACAGTGACATTGTTGCAGCCGATTGTCTGTCAGATACAATATTTATAAATTTTTGAAATAAGATTTTTAAGAAATTCTCCTTATATTAAGCAACATACTACTACATTGAAGTCTGTTATTTTGCACTGATTAAATCTTCAATTGCAGATTATAAACTTTACTATAGCAAATCCTGCACTTAATTAATCCATACTATGCAAGATATTGTTAAACTTAATTTCAAATTCGTAATTATATTTTTCAGCAACTCTTGGAGTTGAAGTCCATCCTCTGGTTTTCCACACAAATCGTGGTCCTGTAAGATTTAATGTGTGGGATACAGCTGGCCAAGAGAAGTTTGGTGGTTTACGAGATGGTTATTATATCCAAGGTAATTTTTTTGGAATTGCTTTTTTCTATAATAACAATAATAATAATAATAATAATAACCCCTCCTGAATCCTGCTAAGCTGCCTCAAAGTGGTGGAGGGGTGTATGTGGGCAGAAAAGGCGATGCAAGTTAGAAATTTTATTTCTTGTAGAGTCACCCTGGGCTAGAAGGCTATAAATATCAACAAATATCACAATATGAAACCATGAAAAGAATAAAAAATTACCTTAGAAAATTCGATGTCAGAGGAAAGATTAAATAACATGACTATTTTATATATATAGAGTGATTTACTTAAAAGTATTGATTGTGAAGAGCTAATTGGCGAGTTTGCAAAACTAAACACTAGAAAAAACTTTATTTAAATATTTTCATATTTTAATTTCAAGTAAAATTCTATACATTTATATTATATTTAAATTTTGTTGGAATAAAATATAAATAGTACATAATATGTTTTATTTATTTAAAAATATGGTCACTATCTTTATTCCCTTGATTCTCTCTTTTTTTAAGGGGCCCAATATTTTCTTCTGCGCCCAGGGCCTCAAACAATCTTAATCCGCCACTGCCCACATCTATCATTTTCTCGTATTTATTGTTTTTTCAGGAGTGCTGACGAAAACATTGAATCGAGGTTACACTGTATATAACAGCATATACTATATAATCAAAAAAAATCAAGAATTGTACTTTTTTAATATGCACTGCTTAATGTTATCAATCAGTTAGTGTTATCAAAATAGATCGGTCCCAAAGTGATTCTAATAAATGGCTTCTACTGTGTATATATATATATATATACACAGTAGAATAGACATACATACAATACACAGTATGTATATATATATCACACCCACACGCCTACACACGCCTACACACACACACACACACACGCCTACACACACACACAATAATAAAAAAAAATCAAAAATTGTACTTTTTTAATATGCACTGCTTAATGTTATCAATCATTTAGTGTTATCAAAATAGATCGGTCCACACACACACACACACACACACACACACACACACACACACACACACACACACGCCTACACACACACACACACACACACGCCTACACACACACAAATACCTAAACACACACAAATACACACACAAACACACAAACACAAACACACAAACACAAACACACAAACACAAACACACACAAACACAAACACACACACAAATTAACACTTTTGCAACTCACTGACATAAAGAATTCTTCTTGTATGATCAATTACATAATGAATCTAATCAACTTGCCAAACTTAACCCTTGAGATACACAACGGAAATTTTAAATCGAAATAAATCTAAATTTATTTTGATTTAAAATTTCCGTTGTATATCTCAAGGGTTAAATTTGGCAAGTTGATTAGATTCATTTGGATTATAATTCCCTTGAAGTTTGAATTGTATGTTTCAATTACATAAATCATTAAAGCAGAATTCTGCTTGTAATCTGATACTTTACATTGTTTATATTAAATTATCAGAGTAATTCTGTACCTTCTGAAATTTTACGATTGTATGTTTCAATTACATAAATCATTAAAGCAGAATTCTGCTTGTAATCTGATACTTTGCATTGTTTACATTAAATTATCGGAGTAATTCTGTACCTTCTGAAATTTTACTGCAGTATAGTGATGCTATACTGCAGTAATTAAGCAAATTATTGTCATTATTGCAATACTGCAGTAATTAAGCAAATTATTGTTATTATCTATTATTATTAAGCAAATTTTTGTCATATTTACAAATTAATGCAATTAATAATATCTTAAAAAAATTCATGTATTATACAATGTATTTGATCAGAATTATATTTTCTCTTTGATATAAAATAATAATTGCTTTTTTTTTTTCAAATTCATTATTTCATTTTTGTTTTTACATCATATATAAAAAATATAAAATTCTAAAAGTATCTGAAAGATGTTTTTGTAAAACATCTGATCTTTTGCTACTGTTTATATACTGCAACCATATTTCTCTTGTTCTTCAAGGTTCTGTTACTTGAAGATCAAAATTTCCATTATGTCAATAGCAAGAGAAATGACTGGTGATAAATTGTTTAAAAATTAAAATAGACAAAAATATAAGCAATATGTATTAATTACATAGAAAGTACACATTTGTACATTTTTATTGTGTGAATTGAAGTAACTATTTGAGATGAAAATAAGTTGATGTTTAATTATTGTATTCTTTATGTGACTGAAGATTCAGAATTTTGCATGTTTTAAAATTTTTACATGAAAAAGTGCATGTTCATGAATAATAAATTTTTTTAAATATATTTTTCAATTAACATAGGCTCACAAATTTCAACTTTATTTTTTCGATTTATGACAAGTGATATATAACTTGATCATACTGAATTAAAAAAATGAATATAAATCTTTTATTTTGCACTACAAAAATTAATTTTGGCAAATTAATTATAAATTCTTATTGATAATTTATATTAATTTATAATTATTTCATTTATTTTTGTAAAAGTTAGCTGTAACAATTAAAAATACAGGTAGTTTTTCATTTTCTTTCTGCTTAACAAATTCTTGAGTTTGCAAATTTTTTCAAATATGAAGTATGTTGAAGTTGAAAATATCATCATTAATTGTAATAAATAAATTCTGCATATTCATAAAAAGATATTTAAAACCAGGTGCATAGCTTATACAATACAATATAACTAGGTTTGTATCAGAAACTCCATTGTCTGTTATGAAATTGAAAAATTCAAAATGGTGCACAAGAAATAGAAGTTATGTGCCCTCTAGTTGCCATGGTTTTACCAACACATTATATAAATGTTTCATTCTTAGATTGTACTGAAGACAGTAGTTGATGTGTATAAAAGGTCACCTACTTATCTCTCAATAATAATGAAGAGTAAATAATCTTTAAGATTATTATTATTAATTATTATTATTATTATTACTTACTTGATTTTAAAAGCCACATTTTAATTTATTTAAATAAATAAATCATTATTTCCTTATAAATTATTGATTTTTGTTGGTCTTTATTTAATTTTATTATAAGCATTTTGTTGAAAATTGAACCCATTTTAATAAATGTTTGTCCATGGAAAATTGATATTTGGTTTACAATTTCTTCTTTTTATGAGCTCCAGGAATGAATTAACTCAAAGTAGAGAACTACTACTATATATATAGATAAGTTAGAAATATAATAAATCATTGCCAATTTAAAAACATCTCCTATTAGTAATCATTATTTTCAGTGCAGTCATTGGATGTGAAAGTTTATCTTGTTCATTGTTATGAAAGTTTATCTTTGATGTGCAAACTGTTCTTTTTCTTTGTTGTTCTAAAAAAACAAAGAAAACTTTATTACAGCAATTTTTTCCAAAAATTTTAAACTTAGTCTATTTTAAATGCATCTCATTTATACAGGGTGTTTCTCACCATCCATACAACCCTTTTTTCTGGAAAATGTGATGAGATAGGAAGTAGGGAAAAAATTTTAATTATCAAAGTATATCTGAAGAATTGAATGGGCATGATAAAAATTTTGTGGGCTTATTGGAAGTAGGGGCACAAGGGGTCAACTTTGAAATCTCCAATAGAAATTTGTACAAAAAAAAAAAAATGATTTTAACTAAAAACAAAATTACTTTAATGAATTTAAATAATTTAAAAATAATTTAAATGTTCATATTAGGCCATGAAATCTGAAACTGCTGCCAATGCCATTCTGAAAATGAACCCAGATATTCATATTACTGCTCATCAAAATAGAGTTGGACCAGATACTGAACAAGTTTACAATGATAAATTTTTCGAATCTTTAGATGGAGTAGCAAATGCACTTGATAATGTTGATGCAAGTAAGTTCATGTTCAATTGGCATAAAATGTGTTTGTGAATGTTTGTTTGTTTGTTTGTTTGTTTTTTTTTTTTTTTTTTTTTGTTTTTTTTTTTTTTTTTTTTTTTTTTTTTTTTTTTTTTTTTTTTTTTTTTTTTTTATCTTTCTTTCTAAAAGCTAAACACATCCAGATAAATTAATATGAAGGAATCTGAGTGATAGATTTTTCTTGAATTAAAAACTGAAATTAAGACTTACCTGAACTTAAATTTCATTGATATATACCGTATTTATACCTGTAAAGAATATAATCTAAAATACTCATTCTCAAAGTGAAATTATTATTAACTATGCATCACATTAGGATACATTCAGTTAAAATAAAAATTCAGCAATAGCACTCTTCAGTAAATAATGCAATGAAAATAAAATCAATAGAATCAGCACAGTAGAAGCATTAAAAAATTGTACAGATCTGTATATTTGAGTTGCAAACAAAAAAACTTGATAAATAAAAAATTTGTCCTAGTTAGTTGTGAGCTTGTTTTATTGCAATGTACAGTTTTGTTATCAATTCCTATGACTGTTATATTCAGTGAGGATTGCTATTTCTGAAACTATTTTTTATCATACATAAACTTATATAGAATTATATGAAATTATAAATAAAACTTCTTTATACAGGTGTTTCTTAGCACCTGTACCAGCCTTTTTTTCTTGAAAATGCAATGAGATAGAGGAAGTAGGGGTAAATTTTGATCACCAAAGTATATCCAAAGAATCAAATGGGTATGATAAAAGTTTTGTGGATCCATCAGAAGTAGAGGCACAACGGATCAACTTTGAAATCTCCAATAGAAACCTATGCTGATTTTGGCATAATATATAGAATTATATGAAATTATAAATAAAACTTCTTTATACAGGTGTTTCTTAGCACCCGTACCAGCCTTTTTTTCTCGAAAATGCAATGAGATAGAGGAAGTAGGGGTAAATTTTTATCACCAAAGTATATCCAAAGAATCAAATGGGTCAAATGGGTATGATAAAAGTTTTGTGGATCCATCAGAAGTAGAGGCACAACGGATCAACTTTGAAATCTCCAATAGAAACCTATGCTGATTTTGGCATAATTGGATAGAACTGTAAAGAAAAAAAAAAACACTTTTTGTTTTGAAAGTTTTTAATATCACCTATGGATTGTGAGATATCACAAAAAAAAGATGCTACCACATGTACTTCTGATTGGTCTTATTCAAGCAATAATAAGAAGAAGAATCTGACAGAGGGCATCTGTGTACATTGTGGAACCTTATTGAAGCAGCATTATGCAGATTTAAGGCCAATACTGGTACTCAATAGTAATACTCGCTGTGTACATTGTAGAACATTATTGAAGCAACAAAGTATAGTATTATGCAGATTTAAGGCGAATTCGGGTATTTGGTGGATAGTATCTGAATCGCAAGTGTGACAAGTCTTTTGGTATGGAGTCATACCGAAGAATAAAAGTTTTTCAACTTGTTTCAGCCCTTTATGAGTGTCCTGTGTACATTGTAGAACATTATTGAAGCAACAAAGTATAGTATTATGCAGATTTAAGGCAAATTCGGGTATTTGGTGGATAGTATCTGAATCGCATGTGTGACAAGTCTTTTGGCATGGAGTCATACCGAAGAATGAAAGTTTTTCAACTTGTTTCAGCCCTTTATGAGTGTTATGGATGTATTCAGATACCTTCTGTCAGATTCTTTATCTTCTTATTGATTGAATAGCTCAATTGGTGGTACATGTGGCAGCATCATTTTTTGTAATATCTCACCAGAACAAGGGTTTCTAGACTTGTTTCAGCCCTTTATGAGTGCCATGGATGTACACAGATGCTTCCTCTTAAAATGCTACACAAAGTAATGGATAATTTCCAATTGAGGTTACAGGAATGCATAGACAGAGAAAGCAGCTATCTAAGGAACATTATCTTCAGGACACGTCATGCTAAACACATGTAAAGTAAATGCTATTTAATGTTCTTACATATTCCATAAGCAAAAAATTGAAAATAAATATGAGATATTCAGTTTTTAAAATCGCCCATTCTTCTGGCAGACCCTATATTAATAGAATCTCAAATATCACAAAAACTTCAATATTTTATTTAAATATTGATGTAATCATAAACTACAAATTCTGCTACCTATCAGAAATACAAGAAATTCACAAAACATTTTAAGCAGGAACAAATACAAAATTTATTAGTTAATCACTACCTATACTAATAATAGTATGGTTTACGGGAAATTTGCCCCCAGCACATTTCGCCCCTGTAGATAATGAATAGGCTACAAAATTGCAAATATAGTCAACTCTCGATATTTGGAATTTTTATTGAAATCCCAGCCCCTTTAGTGGATATTCGATGTTAATAGTCTGCGACTGTTTACAAATTAAACCTAATTAGCAAAAATTAAAAAAGTGAAATCTCGCTTAATTTTCATTTTAAATTTTTTAATTATTTTACAATTAAATATGTTTTTATTGTCTTTCTAAAAATGTAAAAAATTTTTCCGAATTTTATTCTTTCATTATATGAGATCGAAGAAATTACGATTTTCTTTATGAAATCTTAGCCATCCAACGAAAAGTTTGACATTTTATGATAGTGGCAAGTCATGAATAAAATAAGGTACGAATGAAGAAAATTATATAGTATATATCTCACCATCTGTAGGTGATATTAAAAAACTTTCAAAACAAAAGTTGTTTGTTTTTAAAGTTCTATCCAGTTATGTCAAAATTGGCATATGTTTCCATTGGAAATTTTAAAGTTGACCCCTTGTGCCTCTTTTTTAAATATGAACAATATACAAATCTTATCCAATGGACCCACAAAATTTTTATCGTGCCCATTCGATTCTTCAGATATACTTTGGTAATCAAAATTTTTTTCCTACTTCCTATCTTATTGCGCTTCCGAGAAAAAAGGGTGGTACAGGTGGTAAGAAACACTCTGTATTTAAGAATATGCTTGAAATATAAAAGGTTATTTTGTGAAAAATCAATATATGATAAAGAAAATTTCAATTTAGTTTCAAATTTACTATATAAAAATGCCATAAAAAAAAACAACAAAAATAATCATTATAAGGCATTTCCATTATTCATTTGCATAAAAATGTCGTCATTAATTTAATATACAAGTAGTCCTCAACTTACAATTACTTTTAAAACAATGATTTCATTGATAAATTCTATGATTGGTCAATGCAAATGACAAAGGTTTGAGTCTCTGAATAATAATCTACTGTACAAAAAGCATCCTTTATTTTATCTGACTATAAATTCTATTGGTCAATGCAAATGACAAAGGTTTGAGTCTCTGAATAATAATCTACTTTTCAAAAAGCATCCTTTATTTTATCTGACTGTTGTATTTTTGTGCTTAAGTTTATTATAATAAAATGAAATGTAATAAATATTGTGGGAAATTCATAAATTTTGAGAATTTGTGACTTATGACAGCAGAGTTCGAATTGAACCCTTTCATCATATTAAGTCAAGATTACCTATACAATATTAAAAGAATTAAGAATCAATTTTTATAATTTCTGATATATAATTCAGGTTGTTAAAGAATCTCATCAATAAAACTAGTATCATATTTTTTCTAAATATGATTTCCCAATTTTATATATTCAAATTATATTTGAAGTTTAAAGTATTAGTAATTTTGAGAAATAACAATATTTGTTTTTATTTTAGTAAATAAGTATTTAGTATAAAAAATGCTTTTCTTTATTGATTTGCATTTTGTGTTTTTAATTTTTATTTTTGGTAAGTACAAATTAATAATAGAGTTCCAAGAATTACTGTATATATGATCAATAAAGAGAATTTCAATACAATATTTTTACAGCTCTAAAAGCGGGAGTATTAATATACCTTTATAAATTTCACTTGGATTCTATATTACACAATTTTATTCATTTAATCTGAAGCACTTTCATCATATTCATAGCCCTTTTCAGTTGTACAAACTTTTGAATTTTTGTATCGCTGAAGAGGGCTATAAATATGTCGAAAGCGCTTTGGATTAAACAAATAAAATTGTGTAATATAGAATCCGAGTGTAATTTATAAAGGTATATTAATACTCCTGCTTTTAGAGCTATAAAAATATCGTATTAGCCAAAAGGTTAATATACCTTTATAAATTTCACTTGGATTCTATATTACACAATTTTATTCATTTAATCCGAAGCGCTTTCATCATATTCATAGCTGTAGTAACAAGTTTTCAGTTGTACAAACTTTTGAATTTTTTGTATCGCTGAAGAGGGCTATAAATATGCCGAAAGCGCTTTGGATTAAACAAATAAAATTGTGTAATATAGAATCCGAGTGTAATTTATAAAGGTATATTAATACTCCTGCCTTTAGAGCTATAAAAATAGCGTATTAGCAAAAAGCAGTGTACTGGAATTTTATAGTATAATAGAGAATTTCAATTTCTATTATATTTTTAAATATGATAAATAATAATAATAAAGAAAAAATAAAGATTTTTTTTCTAAGTTTGTTTTTTGTTTTAGAAAGTGGTTTGACTGCTGTTGCAGAACAGATTCAAGAAATGACCATGGATCCTAAAGTAAGATATTTCTGGATTATTATAAATATAAAATTCCAGATCTATCTATTCTTTTGTTATGGTATATAATATTGACCTAATTGGTTATTAAGCCACAAATTTGTATGAGAACAGATGCAAAAGAATGTATTCATGGAGTTAAGTTTTTAGTTAATAATAATTTTGACATATTTTATGTGAAACTAATAAACTGTTATGAACATAAAACTATCAAAAGCTTGCAGAAATTGATATATTTGTATATTAAAATAATTTTATACATAAAGTTGAAATGACATTATTTACTTTTTCAGTTCTGTTGTTTAATTGGCTATTATGCTTTTACAATAATTGCTAATGAATACTATATGTATAGAAAATAGTATTCATTCTTTACTTCCTAAGTCACAAAATTGATATAGAAAAACAGCATTTATCAGAAGAAAATTATTAATTTACTGAAATAATAAAATTTCTCCCCTGATTAGTGCTGTTTGTTTTTCTCTATTAACATTGATTATATTACAGAAATGATAATATGGAACTTTGTATTTTGTGTGATCATAATCAATGTAGCTAAACTTAATGAGTGGACTAACACATAAGCACTAACATTTTCAGATTTTCATTAATTGATTATATTACAGAAATGATAATATGGAACTTTGTATTTTGTGTGATCATAATCAATATAGCTAAACTTAATGAGTGGACTAACAGATAAGCACTAAACATTTTCAGATTTTCATTAAACTAACTAAGATTTGTATATTGTTCATATTTAAAAAAGATAAATTGATTGTTAAAATTTTGTTTTACATTTAATAAAGTTTGATGATTAAAAATTTTATTAGATGAATTATTTGTAATTTATCTTATAAACAATAAACCAAAATTTTATAATTGGATTACTAATTTAAATGATTTTGAAATCCATTCAAATCACTTGTTTCAGAAATAAAATAATTTGCATTTCTTAAATATACAGTAGACTCCCAATTATCTGAGTTGCAGATTAACCAGGTATAATCTGCAGTCCAGTGGTTAATTATCAATGTTTTATCTAAGATGTGCTGTCTGAAAAATTTTTACACTCCAGATTAACTTCTTTATTATATCTTAAATAATCGATGATAAAAATTACAATCAAATTAAAATTACAAATATTACATAAATTCCTTGCTGCAAATAAACTAATTTCTTCTTTTCTTTTTCAATAAATTATAGAACATTTGGATATATGTATATATACAATTTATTTATTTTTTAATATTTTGAAGATTATCCAAGATAATTCATTTCCTGACTACCCCAGTTAATCAGGAATATACTATATAATATATTACTTTCTTGTTTTTCTATTAGTGATGATGATAGCAATATTAAAGATATAAATAACTTCAGGACTATAATGTAATAAAATAATTTCAAGGTATCCTCTCAAAATGTTGCTTCCCAACAAGAAGTGAATAATGATGGTGAGGATGATGATGAGGATGACGATGAGGAGGAGGCTGAAGATATGGATGCTTTTGTAGAAAGTGGAATGCTAGATACAGTTGATGAGGTAATATAAGTTAGTTCTTGTCTTTACTATGGAATTAAAGTTAATTATATCTACCAAAGAATTTTATATTAAAACTGAAAAAATTATCTACAACTTTGTTAATATATATCAATAGATTATTGATGATAAATGATTATTTCATAATTTATTTTAGAGAACAATTTTCCCCCCCAAAATAATTCTTGTGGAAAAAAGTAATTTAATAAATAATTTCAATAATTTAATAAATAAAAATGCCTGTGGGTTGCATCCAGCCTGCAGATCAATTTTGTACAGCCCGCGAAGATATTTTAGCTGTTGGTTTAAATACACATGACAATCAGAAAATTATTACTAACTTTTGTTAATAAAATAACAATCTAAAGTTTTAAAGCATGCTGTACTCAATCTACGCTGTGCTATCAGTAACTATTATATCAGTAAAATATTTTCCTTTCATTGTAATTTTGTTTAAAAATATTCAGCCCTTCATTTCCTTTCAAACTATGCATTTGGCCTGCTTGCAATTTGAGTTTGAGATTACTGGCATAGTACAAAAGGCCATGCACACATGCAGAAAACCAGCACTTGTTTAACATGTGCTTGGCTCTTTGTTTAATTTACCCAAGAATATAAGTCAGCCAGATGGACGTATGATAAAGCTTTGGCTTTCACCCAAGAATATAAGTCAGCCAGATGGACGTATGGTAAAGCTTTGGCTTTCCACCCTGGAGGATCCTGGTCCCACACCTCCAGTTTTTCAGGAGGGGTCTGGGCTTGGCCCGTTGAATCCCATCCTTCAACCATTTGGTTGACCCCATCATGGGTGTCGGCCAGTCTGTGATGGATACTATAAGGAGCCGCCACCAGATATAGAATATCCCATGAGGATATGGCAGCTTATTCTAACTAACCTAACCTAATAAGAATTTAATTATTTTTCCTATGTTAAAAATGGGTGTGGTCCATTCAGGAAATGCTGGGGACTGATTTTTTATGTGAATATGTGGGACAATATTTAAAATTTTACATATAATTTATATTATTATAATGCTTGGTTGAAATACATAATTATGTCATGGCAATGACATAATTATGTATTTCAACCGAATTGCAAGCGGGTTGAATGCGCAGTTCGCAATCTGTTCTTATGCCACATAAGAACAGATTTGGCAATAAAATGGAAATATTCTATATGCTATGCATATTATTTCTTGTGTGCTATTTTAAGTATTTGTTATTAGCTAGAGAGAATCCATAAATTATGTCACACTTTAGGAGTAGAGTATAGATTTGAAATGGTAAATGATATAGGGGGGAAGAATTCTGTAAATTACAATGTTTTTGTTATAAAATAAAATATAAAATATTTGTGTAATTGTTAGAGAAATAGACTAATGTAACATATGGAAATATGTTTGTTATAAAACAGGTCTGGCCAATCCAAATTGTTTTTACGATCACCTTAGAGAACACTGTTATAATAATCACGCATAGTGTGACGAAAAATTTCGAAGCCACATTGCATTATTTCAAAATGCATTTGAAATAATGCAATGTGGCTTAATTTCATCTAAAATTGTAACAAATAAAAAGTTTGTATATATTACTGTTTTTTGTGCGATTCTAAATATTACTTATTATTATTAGATAATATTGGATAAATATATGGCAGTTTACATCATGATGAATAGTTATATCATTTCTTTGTGTGATAAAATATAAACAAATTTCATTTGAGATATGTAATATGTCACCATTGTAATTATGGATATAGAATAGGCTTAATTAGCTGCAAATTCAACATAAAATTTCCTTTAAAATAAAACATCCAATGAAAAGATATGATATAAAGTTACTGATTGAACAGTTACTGTTCAGTATCAATTTATCATAACCAATAATAATTGTTTTAGCTAAGTAATTCTGTAAAAATCAGATAATAGTAATGCAGGTAAGTTATCATTCACCCTTATTTTGCCACTTAGCGCCATCTATTGATATTTATGGTCATAAAATAAATAAAAATTGGGTCCCCTAGGGCCCTAAAAAAGGGCGACATAGGGACATGCCCATACTTATATCGAGCAAAATTCTATATCATATTTGTAAATATCTTTTGCAGATTTTAAATAAAACATACATACATACATACATACATACATACATACATACATACATACAGAACATACATACATACATACATACATACATACATACATACATACATACCATACATACATACATACATACATACATACATACATACATACATACATAACATACATACATACATAACATACATACATACATAACATACATACAATACATACATACATACATACATACATAACATACATACATAACATACATAACATAAATACATAACATAATGTTATAAAACAGGTCTGGCCAATCCAAATTGTTTTTACGATCACCTTAGAGAACACTGTTGTAATAATCACGCATAGTGTGACGAAAAATTTCGAAGCCACATTGTATTATTTCAAAATGCATTTGAAATAATGCAATGTAGCTTAATTTCATCTAAAATTGTAACAAATAAAAAGTTTGTATATATTACTGTTTTTTGTGCGATTCTAAATATTACTTATTATTATTAGATAATATTGGATAAATATATGGCAGTTTACATCATGATGAATAGTTATATCATTTCTTTGTGTGATAAAATATAAACAAATTTCATTTGAGATATGTAATATGTCACCATTGTAATTATGGATATAGAATAGGCTTAATTAGCTGCAAATTCAACATAAAATTTCCTTTAAAATAAAACATCCAATGAAAAGATATGATATAAAGTTACTGATTGAACAGTTACTGTTCAGTATCAATTTATCATAACCAATAATAATTGTTTTAGCTAAGTAATTCTGTAAAAATCAGATAATAGTAATGCAGGTAAGTTATCATTCACCCTTATTTTGACACTTAGTGCCATCTATTGATATTTATTGTCATAAAATAAATAAAAATTGGGTCCCCTAGGGCCCTAAAAAAGGGCGACATAGGGACATGCCCATACTTATATCGAGCAAAATTCTATATCATATTTGTAAATATCTTTTGCAGATTTTAAATAAAATACATACATACATACATACATACATACATACATACATACATACATACATACTATGTATGTAATAAATATATAGATAAAGATCCAAAAAATACTTTTAATAAAGCCTTTTAAGTAATTTAGGATTATTGAAGATTAGAAGCTGGATTTATAAATAAATCCAACTTCTTATCTTCTAATAATCTTAAATTACTTTTTGTTAGAGTGTTGTTTTATTTAGTTTTCTTCAATTTATAATAATAGTTATAGTTTATAATTCCTAATTTTTTTTTGCTACTTTTTTTTTTTAAATAAGAATTTTTTTTACTTTCCGAGTTTCAAAAATGAAATGAACATAATTATTTGATTACGTAAAATTA
This sequence comes from Olivierus martensii, assembly GCA_000484575.1. NCBI lineage: Eukaryota > Metazoa > Arthropoda > Arachnida > Scorpiones > Buthidae > Olivierus > Olivierus martensii. Next base: position 8,837 of record AYEL01085544.1, on the reverse strand, counting down.
TTCCTTGCATCGAGAAATGATATTTTATATAATATTTTACGTAATAGATATCCAATGGATATCAACCAATGTCGGGAACCCTTAACGCCTACATAGCTGCTTTTCGCAAAGCATGTAGTTCCTCCACCAACCGCTATGATGTTGTGGCGTACCAACTTTGCGACGTTTTTTAACATTGTGTTACTACGCTTAACTTATAGGCAGCTTTGTAACGAGCAATGAAACAAGATACACGCAACAAACAAAACAAACTTTCCACGGGTGAGTGATCTCAAGTGTTCATAGAAGTGTGTTCACGGAAAGTTCTAGAAATCCACCGCTGTCCGGTCCATTTATGCAAAACATCTGGAAATTAATCTCCTCAGAAAATCTCGACGAAAGTTCTCTTTTGTTGAAGTCCGTCAACAAACTAGGAGCCGCCAAATCCGGCCGGCTCTAACTGCCTTCTGGGAGACCTTCATTTCTTTTTTTCCTATATTGAACTCACTATTGTGACACTTTCAAAACTTTATTTCCGTGTCTAACTGAATTTTTTTCCGAAATTTTATATACAGGTAGGCCTCGATTAGAGCGAGTTCGAATAATGCGATTTCGATTAGTGCGACTTATAAAATTGATACCGTTTTTCAGTTAGTGCGAGCAAATATTCGATTAATGCGAGTTGTAAACATTGACCAGTCTTACTAACAAAGCTCTGCCTCCTTTTATGATGTCAATTAACAAATTACCGTTAATTTTCGGTTAGTAAAACCGGACGAGGAGCAGTCCAAGAACGGTCACACGATTTTGAAGGGGTGAAACATCAGAAAGATGGGCTTTTTGCCGTTAACTGTTTAACATTACTGTACTATTATTTAGCTTTGCTATCGTATACATACAGTATAGTACAGAATTTTCTCTTTTAAAAAGTATCGAAATGGATAAAAGGAAGAACACTTTTGACGATAAAACAGGAAACGAAAAAAAGAAGAGGTTAGTGATTACGCTACAGCAAAAAATGGATGTGATTGAGCGACATAAAAGCGGTCACGCTAATTCTAAGATAGGACGAGATCTCAAAATGCCTGAATCTACCGTACGGAATATCATAAAACATGCAAACGAAATACAGGAGAAAAGTAAAATTGCATCGACTTATTGTGGTTTGCAAACAACTACAAGAAATAGAAGTTTTGTAATAGAAATGGAGCGTCTTTTAGCTGTATGGATTGAAGACTGCAACCAAAAGCGCATACCGATTAGTAAAGCGAACATTCAAGCAAAAGCTGGTAAGTTATTAATTTAGATGATGAATAACGATATAAAATATGAAAATAAATATTTCTTAAACAGTTAGTGTTAAGTTAGTATTGTGGTACATCGTGAAGGTTGGTTAATGGCCGGAATCTCACAAAGCAAGAACCAATTATCATATTTTACATAGAGTTAATACTTCGAATAGTGCGTGAAATTCGTGGAACCAATTATTCGCACTAATCGAGGCCTACTTGTAGTGTATTTGTTACAGTCCAAAGTTTTATATACCAGTATTTATTTTTCTGTTCATTGAATTTGAAATACTAAATTGCATAGGAAGTAAACAAAGCGACCAGGACGTAAAACCCGTTACCAATAATTTTAATTATAGTCGATCTTATATATATATTAGACAATATGTTAAATGCTGAAATGGTTTTAGCATATGTCAAAATGGGAAATTGTTATTTTGTAACATTGAATCATTATTTCGATGATAAATAGATTACAAATTTATTTTGTATTTTAACTTCGCCATTCAGTAAGTATATAATTTATTTTGAACATATTTACTTTTCTTATATTAAAATATTAAAGTTGTTAAATAAAAACATTTTCTTTCAGGCAACTCTTGATAATATTAGTACTAAAAAAGAAATGCAATCATTGGAAACAGGAACAAGCCCTTCTGATGGAATTGTACAGACCAGAACATATGATTTGAATATTACTTATGATAAATATTACCAAACTCCTCGACTATGGCTATTTGGTTATGATGAGGTAACTATAATACAATAATATTGATATTAAAGAAAAATTTTACAAAATTCCTCATTTTTTCAGTAAAATTATTATATAAAAGAAATTAATAAAACTAATCCATACTGAAAATCCTAGTAATTTTTTTTTTTGGTTGAGTAAGAAAGACTTCTAATTATCAAATTCATTTGATATTTTGCTGGGCTTTCTTAGAGCAAACCTCTAACTCCTTTACTGTTTCTCTTTATCAAGGATCTAAATTAAAGTTTTCAATTACTTTAATGATAGTATAATTTTAATCAATCAAAATATGTAACTATTTATATAGATGATATTGGGTTGTTGTCATATATAAAATATCTTTACAATGCAAAAATCAGCAGTCTTGAAAAATATTACTTCCAAAACAATTTCTCAATCATTCTGACAAAACCAAAATTATGATTTTTAGGAATGAAGAAAGATTCCCAAATTCACATTTTGGCAATAAAAAAAATTAAACTTTTTCTCAACTGAAATATTAATATCTTTTTCTTACATTTTAACATCAATTCCAAAATAAAATCAATCATTGTTTCACTATAATTTCAAATCTTATCAAAAGTATACTCATGAAAAACTAAAATTTTAAAAACAGCTTTTAAAATATTCTACTTATTATATTTTTTACCTTTTCCTGTTCATCTATAGTATAGATCCCAAATCTTCTCTTTTCCTCAGTGAAAATTCAATGCATATCATTAGGAAACTCTTCTCTCAAATTATGCAATGAAACTCAACTGGTAAGACAACATATATCCTCTATTATTAAGACAGATGATGAACTTTATTAATAAAATTGGATAATGAATAACTATGACCCCATTCTTTATAAAAACTCTTTTAATTCATATACTACTAATATAAGTCAAAATCCTCAAAATTTAATTTGTATGCTTCAACTGACAAGCTGCTTCACTCATTTGGATTTTCATTGAACCAACTAATTTCTTTGAGCATAGAGTGAAAGATTCACCTAAATTCCATTTTGAACAAAACTAATGCTTCCATCTAAAATGAAAATATCAGTCCTGATACCAGGAGCAGTTTAAACTGTGTTGCTCTAGCACAATAAATGATATTTAGTTGGGTATATATTAGGATGGTGGCCAAAAAACTGAGCATGGTTAAGTGTTGGACAGAAGTCTGGGTAATAAAGAGCAGAAACAATTGAAAAACTATTTTTGTATGACATAAAATAATAAATAAATAACAGAGTGCATAATAAAATAACAATAGGACAGGTCCAAGTTAACTTCCTCACAAAACTACCATTACGGAAAATTTTTCTGAACTAATTAGACATGCAGTGATTGTGTTTGAACTAAACCCCAATCAAGCTGTTAAATCTGCTGTAAATGGCTTATTAAATGGAATAAATATAGTTTAAAGTAACAACTTTTTTCCAAGGTTTTCCCACTTCATTTTAACTAATTCTAAACTTAATATAACCTTATATAACACAGTTCAATCAAGTGAAACTGATGTTTTCATGTCACATTTTAAATTTCAAATACATTATTTTCCAAAAAGTTTTTAATATTTTGTTTGTATTTAAGCTATGGTCAGGTTAATAAGTTTTTATATTTTACAAACATTAAATACAGTAGTTTAAATAATTCTATTTTACTGTTAATCACTTAAAATAATTTGTAGCATCGCGTTTTTCTTTAAATTAATTTTTTTTTTTTTCTGATTTGGTGACAATTTGAATATTTATTTAATTCTATAATGAAATTTTTTAAAGTAAAGAAGATAATATGAATTATGTACGAGGGGTGATCTAAAAGTAAGGTTACAAAGCCTGAGTGAAACGTGTACATTTTATTTCATACAACCAATACAGCCAACTGATGATAAACCAATACAGCCAACTGATAGTACATATATTGGTTATTTTTCGACATAGTCTCCATATCGGTTTAGGCACTTGTTCCTTCATGGGATGAGTTTGAATATTCCCTCCTGGTAAAAATCCTGTCCTTGCGTGTTCAGCTACGTTGTCGCGAAGTATTTCACCATCTGAAGCGAATCATCAGTCTCCTGGATGCTCCTTCGAGTGAGGAAAGAGGTGAAAGTCACTTGGAGCGAGATCCGGGCTGTAGGGCAGGTATTTGATGATGTCCCAGCAAAACTGCTTCTACTGGCCGCAAACTTTCAACACCATTCTGCGACATGCTGACGAGACATTACAGTCACTCCGTAAACCTCTACCAGCTGCCGGTGAATTTCAGCCACGGTTACATGTTTCACCCACAGAAATCAAATAACTGAGCGGATTTCTTCACGAGACCAGTTTTCCAAGCAACTCGCCATTTGTGTTAACTTACAACTAGCGCTGTAGGTGGCAGGCGGCTGAAACTCTGCACACTTGCCGAATGCATGTATTAGAATTACCGCACACTACTAATTTCTCTATAACAGATGAAACTCCAGGAATATCGGCCTTGTAACCTTAGTTTTTGATCACTCCTCATATATTTCAGAACTTTGATAATATTGAATATGTAGAATAGACATACAGTAGCAATTGAAAGTATAAACAAAGTTAGCTTATTGTAATGATGAAAAAATAGAAATAAATGCAAGAAATCAACAATATCTTATTTATCATAATTGTGTTTACCATTATGAAATTTGATAGTATGGTACATTTTACAGGTAGTCCATAACTTATGGAGTTTGGTTCAAAGCCAACCATTATAAGTCAAATATTTTATTTATGGATTTCTCATTACTAATGTTTTAAGTGTTTTTGTGATATGGATTTAATTTCCGTAGTTTAAATAAGATTTGTTCAGGGACTTTAGAAATTGAACGGTGTCTGAGAATGACCAATCAAGATTTCACTGTATTTCTTAATTTTTTTAACTTAAGGTATTATTTTTAACCTTAGATCTTCAAAACATTTATTATTATTTTTATTTGTTATCATTAATAAAAGATGCTTAATATACATTACTTATTACTTTTATCCAATAAATTTTTAAATGTACTTACAATTTTTTTTTTTATTTCTGATTGTTTTAGGAACCTATATTGATAGAAGATGTGTGTATTATCGCAAACCTCTCTTGGAGTCTGGTACTCTAGGAACGAAAGGAAATGTACAAGTTAGTAATCTAATACTTTTTGATTTTATTTGCTTTTAAGCATAGAATAATTATGATTGATGATTAAGTAATCATTAGGTAGTTTTTTACTAAATGTCATGAATTTTAATTATGATATTTAGTAAAATTGTCATAATTTGACTGACAGTTTGCCTCACACACACATCAAATGCCTTCATAAGAGACTGTCCATATAGGATTAACAATTTATATGCAATTTTTCTTTTTGGAAAGTATTTCAAATTAAATTCATTAATTAAAAATTTTTTTTCTTTAAATTGATCTTTGTAGTACAGCGAGTCTGTTGTCCCGCCCTTCGCCAGTCTGACACTTCCAGTAGTCCGACACTTTGCAAACCGTCGTGCCACTTACATGAAATTTTCATGTCACAACTTGTCCATATGCAAGAGAGAGAAAATGACGTAAAACAAATTGTCAGTCGCTATTCATTCATTGGCAGGCATTATAATCAGACTATTTAAGTTTAGTACACTGTTTATTGCAAAATAGTATTTTTATTATATCAGTGTTTATTTAAATTTACATAATGTCACAAATTGGAAAAAATGAAAAACGAAAACACAAGATATAGACTGCGGTCGAAAAAGCAGAAATAATTAAGAAACTTGATTTGGGAGAAAAGTTTAGTGATTTGGCTTCGTATAATTAAGAAACTTGACTTGGGAGAAAAGTTTAGTGATTTGGCTTCGTTTTGTGGTATTGGACAAGCCACCATTTATGATATTAAAAAAAAATCAGGATAAAATTAAGGGTTTTGTGAAGATTTGAATAGCAAGAGTAGTGGCAGGGAAGTCTTAATAAACTGAGCACATTCGTTTGTGTAAATCCATTTTTTTTTTCATTGAACATCCAATAATCCGACAAATCTCTGAAATCAGACAAGCTCCGGAACCATATATGTCTGATTATGGAGACTCTACTGTAGTATCTATGAAGGTTTTAATTATTTATTTTTAATGTACTAAATTTAAATTCATGTGTTATCTAGTAATTGGCTCGAGTTAATAAATTTTTCCAATACAAAATTGAATTAAAGATTGATAAAAGTAATCGATCTTAAATATTTGTAAAGATGTAAATACGACAATATAATATGATTTTGGATCTAGATAGGCGAGTTAATATAAAATCATCAAAATATCACAAAAAAAAAAATATATAAAAACATTTTAAAGTTGTGATATAAAGTTTTGATAATGCTAAAAATTAGTTAAAATTTTCTAAAATTTTAACTTTTTTAAATATAATTTTTGATATTACCTGGGATTAAAATTTGCATAAATTTTTTAAGGTTGTCATTCCCTTTCTTACTGAATCATATTCATCATCTCAAGATCCTCCAGAAAAATCCATTCCGATTTGTACATTGAGGAATTTCCCGAATGCTATTGAACATACCTTACAGGTTGGATTTGAAGTTTTATCAAAAACTAAAAATATCATTTCAAAAATTTTTCTAATATTTTAATTGTATTATAGTGGGCTAGAGATGAATTTGAAGGACTTTATAGACAAGCTGCAGAAAATGTAGTTCATTATTTAAAGTAAGTTCAAAATCTTTGATTTAGTAAAGTTTTTAAGAATGGTTGTTTTGTTTTCAGGAATATTTTTCTTGCAACATTTGAAAGGGAAAACTGACATTAGTGCAGTTAGTGCAAAATTAAAGCTAAAATCTGTTATATTATTTTTGGTATCCACCTTAGCTAGGCGCGGCTTTCGTGGACAGACAATACGTATATTGTTTTTTACAAGAGCCTGGTGTGTGTGTGTGTGTGTGTGTGTGTGTGTGTGTGTGTGTGTGTGTGCGTGTGTGTGTGTGTGTGTGTGTGTGTGTGTGTGTGTGTGTGTGTGAGTGTGAGATATTGTATTTATTGGTCTGTTGATACCATATAACTGCAAATACAGATCAAAAACATGTGTAAAAATTGTTACGTTGCATATTGCTACCGTTACCATAGTAACCGTATGTACTTCCACATTAAGAATTTTTGAAATGTATTCTATTGCTATTGGAACATAACCTGAAGATGGTCTAAACGTTTTAAACGTAAAAACGTTTGTAACATTAAAATTAAAGTGAAACTTAACTGCTAATAGTGATGATTAGTATGTAAAGTATAAGTATAAAATCAGTTGTAATTAACAATTCATGCAACATATTTGATGAGAAACGTATTAATGGCAAAAATTTAATATTTGTTTATATATAAAACTATCATCCAATATTAATTTAATCATTATAGAACAGCAAAAGATGGGGTAAAATGATTATACTAATAGTGTTATAGGTGAATGGAGGAGAACATTTTAGTCACTATTTGCGCACAAATCAAACTGTGTGGTGAATTTTATCCCCTGCTGTAGAACTGATGCACAATATATTGCTGGCCTGTAAATTTCATAGGGTTTAGCAATTTTCCTGGTATAAAAATCGGGTCAGTTTGTATTCTTTATTTGGATCTAGAGTATAAAGGAAAAATTAAGTTTGGCATTAACCAAACTAAATCATTATTTAGGAACACAAATTGGTAATTCTGCAGTTTAGGGCCTTGACATTTACTTACCTGAACAGTATTTTATGAATTTGTACATGTTACCAGATTTTTTGTTTTAGAATTAAAATATAGAGAATTTTTACTTAAAATCAAATCATTTTATAAATATATTTAATTTTTCATTTGATAAAATATATTTTAACACCATAATTATGTTACCATATAATATTTTTTAATAATAGATTTCATCAAAAGGTTTATAAAATGTTTTGATTATTTTAAATAAAAATTCCCTATATTTTAATCTAAATCCAGAAAATCTAGTAACACTCCATAAGTTTGTAAAGTATTACTGTTCAGGTAAATAAATGTCACTGCCCTAAACTGCAAGATTACCACAAATTATTTACAATAATACTTGTCAAATCACTATCACAAATAAGATGTGTGGGGGTAATAAATTTATTGTGGGTTCAATCACCCTAGAATGAAGTTTTCTGTTTTAATATATGACAGTTGTAAGTTCAGAACAGTAACATACACGATAGAATAAAAGCTGCTGGTTCTTTGTATCATTGAACTCAAAATCAGTCATGGACTCTGATTTTCATTCTGATTGCTGTTTCTACTGAATAGTTTGTCCTTTAATAAATGGTGTATGGATGATATTACAATTTTCCTTACTTTCTCTCATCAAATAGTTTTGTTTAAATTATCTCAGAGGGATTTAGTCTGAAAAATTTCGGAAACATTTTTATAACCAGATGGGTATATGGATTCAATCTAACATAAGAATTTGAAAATTCAGTTAACAGTAATGACTATTTTTTAAAATTCAGAAATATTTTAAAATCATATAGAATAAAAGAAATTAATGTGCCTTTATAGGATAAAGTATAAAGGATCAACATAAAATTTAACCCTTTGCGCTCCTAAAAAAATTTTTTTTAACGGTCTACCGGTCTAGCGCGTCCATTTAAAAAATTATGATTTTTTGTTTTTTGCCATAATTTTTTTGCATTTTAATATTTTGCCATGAAAAAATTGGATTTTGTCAGCAAAATATACCGTTCTCTGATACCCTTTTTTAATTTTGGATGAAGAATCAAAAGAATAAGAGAAAAAAAATACGAAAGCAATTAGGCCTAATTTGCATATGTAAACAATACAT